>VZQC01011003.1:1563869-1675216 GCA_009823505.1 Rhizomys pruinosus | reverse complement strand
GTTCTTGGCTGCCATGTGGGTGCTGGGAATTGAACCTGGGTCCTCTGCAAGAGCAGCCAGTGCTCTTAACCGCTGAGCCATCTCTCCAGCCCTCAATTTATGTTTGAAGATACTTAATCTTATTTTTTTTAAGATAAATTCTCCCTGTAATCCCAGCTGTCCTGGAACTCACTTATGTAGACCAGGCTGGCCTCAATCTCACAGAAATCCACCTGCCTCTCCCCCCAAGTGTTGAGATTAAAGGTATATGCCACCACACCCTGACTATGAGGGTACTTTAACAATGTCTCTAAATCCAGGGCTTTTGTAGCCTTTAATGGGACCTCAGGGCAACTAGAGGGTTGAATGAATGTCCTAGAAAGAGGACTTGAGACATAGATCATTCACTCCTCCTGTGCTAACTAACATTTTGCTCAGCCTCAAAGCCCTCAAGGGAGTTGGCGTCCTCAGATTCTTGGCGCCCAGCTCCAGCAGCCAGTCTTCACTGGGAGGTCCCAAGCACAAGCAGTGTCCTCTATTCCTACAGCCATTGCAAGCACTGGGCTCTGAGGCTAGAACTTTCCTCTAGATATCTTTTCCTCTCCCCAAACTGCTTTGCAAAATCAGCCATTTCTGCCCTGCCAACCCCTGCACCTCCTCTTCCTCCTCTCCCACACAGTTCCTGCAGTTTCTTATGATTGCTGACAAAGCAACTCACGTTTCCCTCGGACCAGGCTCACCTGGGATGCCAACAGGATGAGTGTGCGTGTCAGTATGTGTGCACATGTGTGTCAAAGGCATAGGTTGGTGACTCGCAGGCCATAAATTCTGGAATCTTAATTCCCCAGCTAACTCACTAACTTCCTCTTCTCTCACCTTACATTGTAAGAATCTCTTCCCTGTATTACCGACTAGTGCGAGTCTCACAACAACCGGCGTAGAAGGTGGCATTAATTACCTGCACAGTGTGGACAGGAAAAAACAAGAGTGCAGAATATCATTTTCAGGAAGTTTTTTGTTTGCAGCTAACAAGAATTCAACTCAAACAAAAACAGAAAAGAAGGAGAGAAAGAGTAGGAGGAAAAGAAAGGAACAAGACAGGAAATTGGCTCAGTAAGTAAAATGTCAAAGTTGTGCACGTGTGGAGTGTCATCCTGTCTCCTGAGACTTCTCTGAATTGGCTTTGGATTAGGCAGCCTGTCTTTCTTCTAGGAAAGGAAAGAGGCCACAGTAGCTCTTGCCTTCCTCCAGCCCACTCCACAAACAAGCTCGTTTCTAATGCTGTTGGCAGGATTCCCACGGCAGGCTCTCGGTGGGACCAGTCATGCACACCGGGACTCTAGACAGAAACTGAGCTTTCTGGTGCTGGTACTGACAACAAAGAATGGAGCAAGGGCCTCTGGGTGCGCAAGGAGGGGACACACCAGGAGATGAAATGGCTCAGAAAGTGAGCTCTCCCAATCAAGGCAAGTGTGGCCACGGAGTCCACTGTGGGAGAACCCGAGGTTCACGAATGGCCCCGGGGACCTCGCTCTTACCTGCTGTCACTCGCTGGCTAGACTGGCTTTACAGACTTTGTACTTAGACCCTCACTCTTTACATTTACAGAACAGAAATAATACCGCCGGGCGTGGTGGCGCACGCCTTTAATCCTAGCACTCGGAAGGCAGAGGCAGGCGGATCTTTGTGAGTTCAAGGCCAGCCTGGTCTACAGAGTGAGTTCCAGGACAGCTGGGGTTACAGGGAGACCCTGTCTCGAAAAGACAAAAAAAAAAAAAAAACAAGAAATAATACCATGGTCCAATCTTCACGGAGTTGTAGAAGTCAAATTAGGTCTTGACTTAAAAAGCACTTGGAAGACTCAAATATACTTTCCATTTGGGTTGTAAAATCAGCTTCGGCATTTTTTTTTTTTTACTAACTCTTACTTTCCTTAAAATACACACACACACACACACACACACACACACACTCACTCACACCAGAGCCTGTGAGCTGTTAGATGACTGATCGGTAAAAGAACTGACTGTGCAAACCTGATGGCCTGAGTTCGAGTCCTAGATCCCATGGTGGAAGGAGAACAGACCCCTGAAAGTTGTCCTCTGACCTGCACACATACTCCATGACATGTGCATGCCTGCATGCTGGTGTCTGCAAGTAGGTACAAGCACACACAAATAATAATACTAACAACAATAATAACAATCCTAATGCCAAGTATAAGCTGTCAGAAAATATAAAAAAGAAATGAATAAAACACTATTTAGAATCTGCCATTTCAAGTTGAATATTGTTAACAGGTTAGGATTCTTTCAAGCTTTCTGTCTTTTCTTCTGCATGAGATGGCCACATGTGTGCTTAATAAAAAAGAGGATAATATAATACTTTTTCAAAATCTGCTTTTCCCCTATTAATAATGTTGTAATCATCTTACATGGCACTAAATATTTTTCTGCAGCATCGTTTTAATAGAATACTCTTTTATTGTTTAACAAAAGCCTTAATGTTTTATTTGTTATTTTACCTTATTTTGAGGTTGAGATAGGATCTCATACACAAGACACGGGTGGTCTCTGATTCAGTAGGTAGCTGACACTGTCCTTAAACTCCTGAGTCTCCTGCTCCACCTTCTCAGGGCTGGGATTCCAGGCATGCACCACCAGGCTTAGACACTTGTTTTTAATTTTTACCTCTTAGCAATAGCTTTTGAGAGCATATAGCAATAACGATTTCTATATACTTACATGTAAATATATTTTCCTGTGAAAGTTTCAAGATAAAGACCTAGAAAAATGGCTCAGTGGTTAAGAATGCTCGCTGCTCTTGGTGAACATCCAAGTTTAGTCCCCAGCTCCAAGGGATCCTCTCTTGTAGCCTGTTGAGCAACTGTGTACACACACCACACACACACACACAAACACAGACACTAAATCTTTAAACATCATGAAAAATTTCTAGATGTGGCTTTCCCAGTCAAAGATTTAGATAAATTCCAAGGGTCATAGTATCTATTGTACATCTGGAAGTCTGCACCAAACCGTGCTCTTGAGAGCAATAGGTACACGTCAGTTCCTTAGCACCTATGACAGTGGGTCTAATCATGTGTTGAAACTCTCGCCATCTGACATTCCTTTTTTTTTAAACATTTTTATTTTTTTTTTATTTTTTTTTATTTATTTCGGTATGTGTATCAATGTACTGTCTGCATGCAGGTTTGTGCACCCGTGTCGTGCAATGCCTCGGAGGTCAGAAGAGGGTCTCGGATTCCCCTGGAACTGGAGTTCTCCTGGAATTGGAGTTTCAGACGGCTCTCGGCCGCCATGTGGGTGCTGGGGATCGAACCCGGGTCCTCTGTAAGAGCGGTCGGCGCTCTCAACCGCTAGGCCATCTCTCCAGCCCCCTTTTTAACATTTTTAACGTAATGCCTTCTTCTTGGCTATTCCACACTGGTGGAGATTAAGTCTTTTCTTCATTTCATCTACAATTCCTAAGAGTTCTGAATCTTTAGTGTGCAGGGCTAAGAGTCCAACAACTCAGATTCCAACCCTATGCCTGCATAAAGAAATGGTGTGGAGGCTGGAGAGATGGCTCAGCAGTTAAGAACAATGGCTGCTCTTGCAGAACCAGGTTCGGTTCCCAGCACCCACATGGCAGCTAGCAACCGTCTGTAACTCCAGTTCCAGGGGATCTGACATCCTATTCTGACCTGTGCAGGCATGGTACAATAGTATACTTACATCTATGCAGGCAAACAATCGTGAACATGAATTAAAATAATGTTTATTTAAAAAGAAATTGTGTGATTTCTGCTAAGTCAGTTTCCCTAGGCTGCAGTTCCATATATATTAATTAGAGATCTGACCTGGCCCGCCTACCTCACAGGCTATAAAAGATCATACGGGAAGTGGGTAGGAAAGTATTTTCTGCAGTAAGGTCCTAGGTTCATGTAAGGGGACTGTACATTTTTCTGTGCTAATCTCTCAGATAGTCTAACATTAAAGGATGAATTCTGGGAGTCATTCTCTTGTGAGGTCTCCTCCCCTGAAATCTAGCTTGATCTTGCAGCCATTTGCAGTTAACAGTGCAGTTAGCTGTGAGACTGAGTGGTTTTCAAAGGCATACCATAAGATAATCCAGCTTCGAGTAGATAAGATGACAAAAGTTCCTGAACCCAGTGAGCCCTGTGGCTCCAGGAAAGCATGAGAGGCAGGAATGCACTCTTGTTATAAGACAATAGATTTGGGCCAGGACCCCTGCCAATTTGTTATGAACTTGGACCCAATCTAAAGTTGAATGATTTTGGAGACAGCCTGGTTTTCATTTTCCCTACCATCATTCCAGCAGCTAAATGATCCCTCCTGTATTCAACGGTAAAACGGGACCCACCTTTGTGTTAGGTTGTGAGGGTCACATTAGGCACATTGTGCTCCGTACACTTCAGGCCACAGTGCTGACAATCCTTGTTGGTAGTGCCCTGCGCTTGCTTAGCTTCTTCAGTTAACTTCCCTGGAAGGTGTCCCTCAGGCTACCCTACGTTTCTATCCTTGCATCTTCACCCACCACTGTGACCCCTCTTCTGGGCATGTCAGGAACTTTCAACCCTTACATTTCAACAAGCCAGGCATTTTAAAGTACTCTGAGTTTCTAAAAGTCAGTTCCCTTAAGGAAATGTTTTACCTAGATCATGTCATTGATCAAATATTGACTTTATTTAGTGGCCAGATTCTTGAGGTCTGTCTCAAAGTCTATTTTACACCCATACTTGTTTAATGGCTGGTTCACACCCCTTCCTCCTCCACGATTCTGCTGGAAAATCTAGATAAAAGCCAGGAATGTCTTAGACATAAAAAATTTATTTATTTATTTATTTATTTATTTATTTATTTATTTATTCATTCATTCATTCATTTTGTTCTTTTTGAGACAGGGTCTCCCTGTAGCCCCAACTGCCCTGGAACTTGTAGACCGAACAGGCTGGACTTAAACTCACAGACATCTGCCTACTTTTGCCTCCTAAGTGCTGGGATTAAAGGCATGCACCACCATGACCCGCAAAAATATTTTTAAAGACTCCCTCTCTTGGGCTGGAGAGATGGCTCAGTGGTTAAGAGAACCGACTGGTCTTGCAGAGGACCCAGGTTCGATTCCCAGCACCCACATGGCAGATAAGAACTGTCTTTAAGCTGGGCGTGGTGGTGCACGCCTTTAACCCTAGCACTCAGGAGGCAGAGGCAGGTGGATCTCTGAGAGTTCAAGGCCAGCCTGATCTACAGAGTGAGTTCCAGGCCAGCTGGGGCTATAGGAAGACCCTGTCTCAAAAAGACTCCCTCTTATTTACTTCTCTTAAAATATCAGTTGAGCACCCACCACCTGACTGATGTGATGGATAGGAGGGGAACACAACCTCTGACCATACGAAACGTACAGTCTATTGAAGGACAATGTTGAGGCAGGTGAAGAGGCCATGGAATCCTATGAGAAGTGGCCCTTCTCTGCCACATCCTTTGCCAGGCTTCTGTTCTGATGGTGGAGCAGGTAGAAATGAGGAGTGGGTAAATTCCCACTCAGTAGCCATTCAGAGGCCTTCTTTGCTCACAGCATCTCAGGGTCGCCGGGCGTGGCATGGACAGTGTATTCATCCTTGCTCACGGCATCTCAGGGTCGCCTCGCCGGGCGTGGCATGGACAGTGTGTTCATCCTTGCTCACGGCATCTCAGGGTCACCATGTGTGGCACGGGACAGTGTGTTCATCACGTCGCATCCCTTTCCGGGCAGTCTGCTCTTCCCAGACACCTTTGTAATAGGCAGGGCTGTGAGACTAACTTCTGACTAGTTGGAATGTGAGACAGAGGTGTCCCTTCTGGTCTAGAAGTCAGAACTAGTGGACTACTTTCATCCCTGTCTTTGCCTGCTTGGACCACATGCTCTGGGCAGCAAACTACAAGCCGCAGTAGGGCCACGAACACACAGAAGTGATTCCAGCTAGGTACGAAGGTTCTCCTCCTCCTCCTCCTCCTCCTCCTCCTCCTCCTCCTCCTCCTCCTCCTCCTCCCCCTCCTCTTCCTCCTCCTCTTCCTCCCTATATTTCACTTATTTGTAGGGGGAGCATAGGTGTGGAGGTCAGAGCCGTTTGGGGGTCAGTTCTAGCCTTCCACTTTTCGAGGCAGGGTCTCTCTTATGTCTGCTGTAATCCAGGCTAGCTGGCCTATGAGCTTCGGGGCAATTCTCTGCATACCCCATCTTGCTGGAGGAGTGCTGGGATTACTGATGTGCACCATTGGATCTGGACTCTGGGAGTCAGGCTTGTGAGAATAGCACCTTTACCCACTGAATCATCGCCCTGGCCCTTTTTTATTTTTAGATTTTCATTTACTGTGTGTGTGTGTGTGTGTGTGTGTGTGCACGCGCGTGGGGTCAGAGGATAGCTCTGGAAAGTTGTTTCCCTCCTTCCAGCTTTCTAAGCTCAAGTGACAAGTCCGTTTTCTCGCTGAGCCATCTCACCTGCCACTCTCGCTTTCAGCAGCCTATGTCCTGATGACCGGTACTTCTCTGATATTTGTATCCGAATGCCTCTGCGCTGGCACTGATGCAAATGAGTGAGGAATACAGCTGGATGGACTGCATAGAGGACTATGGGATCAGGTAATGTCACTTTATTCCTTCCACCCCCCCTACGAATACTGTGATCTTTGCTGAAAAATTAAAATAATCCTAGGCAGTATTTTTCATCTGATAGAATTATAGAAATTTCATATAGCATTACTGTGAGGATAAATCATCATGACCCATATTAAGTGGCACCTGGGACATTAAAAATACTTCACACACAGGAGTCCCTGAAGTGAAGCAGACTTGTATTGTCATAACGTCCTAGCCTGCTAGCTGGGCACCCGTGTTTCAATATGGAGCTGAGAAAGCTGAAGCCGAGGGAGGGAGGGAGGGTGACTCGCTCGAGGCTGGACTACAGTTCCAACCTGGGTCAGGTGTTTCCAAATCCAAGTTCCTTCCAGTGTAGCATGTTTCCCTGGTATTACCAAAGATAAACAATAAGAGCAAAAACCGAAGTGCTTCCCTTTCCATCTCATTCCTTCAAGGGAAGAAATGCTCACTGCAGCTACACATAACACACGGTTAGATTCACTTGACAACTTTAAAGTTAATTGATGCTGATGACATTATGCTCAGGAAAGCTTTGTTCTGAGCCTTGCTGGACACTGCCCAGCATTTACCACCACCTCATGAAAATGAAGTGAAGGGCACACTTTCTCATCACCCACATCTTCAACATCCATACAAGACCGCTCACCCTAGTGGTCCACCTGCCTATCTTCATCCTCCATACGAGTCAGCTCGCCATCATCATCACCCCACATCCTTTCCGCTCATGGCCTACTGCAGGCAGCATGCCCTCATCATCCGTGCAAGGCTCCTGACCGTCCTTGTCCACGGGAGGTGGCTTGTACACCGGCTGTGTAATTTGTGACTCAAACAACAAAAGCATTTTTCCATATTATTCTTTTCCTCCCACAAAACCTTCAGATAACTTATTTTCTCCTATGAGAGGTCAACATTTAAGTTTACCTTTCCTGCTTCTGAGGCTAAGTGGCTCCCACCATTAAGTTGCCAGGCTATGAGAAACAATTTTCATTGTATGAGAATCTGGTCAGGTCTTCTTAGACTGCACCAGAAAGTTACCAGCAGAACCCAGGCCATCTTTCCTTCAACCTGTGCTTAGTGATTCTCTTGCAACCCAAGTCCAGGAACAAGTACTACTCCTACTTAGTGTGTTTCTGTAACTAAAAACAAAAAACAAAACAAAACAAAAACAGTTGGCCATTGCCTTGTTTGAAGTCTATTCTGTCTCAACCTTGGGACTTCCTACAGACCTCTCTGGCTCTTCCGGGAGCTGCACTGCACTTTGCCTACTGTAGATGGTTAAACACTTGCTATGTCAAATGATGAGGTCTGGGCTTGGTATTCTCTGAAATGGGTGAGCTTTTTGTCACTAGAAAAAATGCCCAAGACCAATTTATAAAGATGAAGGTTTTATTTTCGCTCGGTTTTAGGTTTTACTCATGATTGCTGAACCCTGGTGCTTTGGGGGCCTGTGGTAACACAAGCATCAGGAGCATGTTGGGGAGAAAGATGAGAAATGAAGAAGTAAATCAAAGCCCAGAGTCTCACAATCAAAGACACGCCCAAGTATCTGAAAACCTCTCAGAGACTGTCTTTTTTTAAAATTTATTTATATTTTTTTATCAAATCTAGACCCATGTCCCCCACCCTATCCCCCCACCCCAGCAGAGCTCATGCATTCTGCCAAACATGCTTTTCATCAGAGACTGTCTTTTAAAGATTCCACACCTCTGGGGACCAATTCATGGGCCTTTCAGGTATCAAGCTACGGCAGAGTTTACCTGTAACATCTGCTAAGTCAGTATAGTAAGCCTACCAGGCAAGAGGGTGAAAGCCATTCATTGTCAGATGCCAGCTCGTTCTTTGTGGCACATGCTATTTCTTGTCTGCTTGTCTGGTGGGAGCAACAATATGCGAGTTTGATTCTTTCTGGGGGCTTCCATTTCTTTAGGACCATGGGACATTCCTCAGGCATCATCTCCTCACTGCACTCTATGTAACCCCACCCTTGGTCCTGACCCCTGACCCTTGTTTCTGTGTTAGCACTAGAGGGGCAGACAGAAGACTGCCCTTGGATACCAACCTGTTAAGTCTCACTCAATCATCCTAAGTTAAAGAGTATCATTTGAGCACAAAGAAGCAAAACTGAGAATGAGGCCCATAAATGACGAGATTTGACTTAGGAAAACAAAGCACTGGGGATCTCAGGGAAAGCAATTGTACTAGAATCAAAATGCACAAGCCAAGATGGTGGGGCTCTGACAGGTACCTCCATCAAGAGCCCAGGCTCTTCTTTTTACATGCCTGCTAAGTCACCCTCTCTGTGATCTGTTGCGTCACTAAGTCAGGGCCGGATTGGTTTCAATCTTCAGTTATGCCCCAGAATGCCCTAGAGAGTTAAGTGTACACCCCCATCCCCACCCCCAGATATTTTAATGGAAGACACATGGAAGCCAAGGAAAAGAATTAGCATTTCTAAGAGGCTTCAAGGGCAAGGGCATGTCCTGAACCAGAGGCACCAGACTAGAGGGTCTTGAAGCCACGCCCCTGCCACTGACCTATATGGGCCTAGAGGAACAGCAAGTAACCAGGAAATGCTGGCTGCCAGCCAGCTCTGTGTCCCAGAAATGTAGCCATTAAAAGCTGCCAGATGGCAGGTGCTGCTGGGGTCAGGGAGAGCTGAATTTGCTGTGTCACTCAAACAGCACGTGTTGGACTGAGCTGGATGTGGGGAACATCAGTGCTAAAATGGCAAGGAGGGACCTGGGCCCTTCCTTTGTTTCCTTTTCATCTCAAGGAGAGTGAGCCACTCTTCTTTTTGTCCCAATACTCCAAATAATATCGACAAACTATAAGTTTGTATTGTGTAGCTAATATTCCTAAATTTTTATTAGCTTCTGACATTTAAAAATTGGAAGATTTTATATTTTAAAATTCCATATTTCTCCCTGAAAAATCTGAAAGTTAAGCCACTCTGCATTCATTCTTCGTAGACATGAGCAGCTCCTGTGAGAACACGCATTTCCGACCTCCCCTGGCAGCAGCTGCCCTCTCTTATACACCAAGACCCCAGAAGGGGATTTGGTGGTAATCCCACTCTAAAATGTACTTGGGGTAAGTCGGAACAATGGACAGCGGATGTGGCCTGTTCTTGAGGACTGGGGAGCTGTCTGTAGGCCTTAGTTGTTCACCTACACAGACATTAAGAAATAGGTAGTGAGTGTATTTATAGTGACCTGTGAAGGTACACTAGAAAAAGGAATTTCTTTGGTCTCTGGAAAGTACTGCTATATAGTTTTCAATATCACCTTCCTTGTGACCCAGTATATTTCACTAAGAGAAATGAAAATAAAGGTCCACAAAAATATTTGCGTAAGAAGCGTGGACGGTAGCTCAGTGAGAGCGTGAATCCATGACATGCGCAAGATGCTGAGTCTGATCCCATACCATCAAAACAAACACCCCACAAAACTTAGGTGAGCTATAATGCAAATTCCTATCCAGAGACATATGGAAAACCAAATTATGGTATATTTATACCCTGGAATGGTATTCAGGTATTAAATGTAATACATTTGGCATGAAAAGCAGAGGTCTGGAGGACTATTTGGAGGAAGGAAAGGAACTAGTTAGAGTGGAGGGGGGTGCTAAGGAGAAAGCAATGGAGAAGAGGAACTAGTGTAAACAAAGCTCATGACACAGTGTAAAGATGCTTTAATGAAACCTGGTATTTATTATGCTAACCTAAAAAAATAACATGAGAAGCAATAATAAAAACCATGGGCAAACCTTAAAAGACTGGTGATTAAAATATATACATAATTGTAGGGCTGGAGAGATGGCTCAGCAGTTAGGAAAACTGGCTGCTCTTGCACAGGATCTGAGTTCAGTTCCCAGCACCCACATGGCAGCTAACAACCATCTGTAACTTCAGTTCCTAGAAATCCATCACCCTCTTCTGCCCTCCAAGGGCATTGCCAAGACATGGATATACTTAAAAACCATGCGGACAAAACATTCATTCACATAATATAAAAACAAATAAACCCTCAAATATATAATTATATTTATGTAAATCTCAAACATACAAAACTAACATATAGGGATGAAGTTACTTCTGGGAGGAAAAGGAGCTGGGACTAGAGGGACTGGAGAAGGTTTACAGGACAGTGTTATGCAGTCTGAATTTGGCTAATGATTACAAAGATGCATATATTTGACAAACTCATTGATTTGTACATTTTACTGTGCATAAAATACTGATTTTTCTTATGAGGTGTATTTGCCTTTAAAAAAAACATAGGAACTTGTTATGTGCACCCAGGCTATCCTGGAACTCATGAACTTCCTCATCAGCCTCCTGAGTGCTAGGACTACAGATGTTTGCTGACATATGTAGAGTAAGTAATGGACAGAAGAATTTTGGCTTGGCAGCTGCAGTGCTCAGTTGGAAATAACATTATAATGAAAAAATAAAAAGAGGGAGGCTGGACCCTCGTCGGCTGAGACACTGTGCTTCCCATTTCCCAGTGGTGACCCTGAGCAAACTCCTTAATCTCTGAACAATGGTGCTGGAACTAGTATATACTTCAGAGTTGACATGAAGAATAAATAGGCACTAAAAATCTAGCAGTTTCTGATGTGCGATTTGTCCTCCAGAACCAAATATTCCCTAAGCAGAGGCCACTTGCCAAGAAAAAAAGTGGACAGTGAAGAAACCTGTCTTTAACCCTTCAAGGCTTTTTTCAGGTCTTGAAGATCTTTTACTAATAATCCTCGCTTTGGTAACATGATCCAGGAAAGAATTCTTCCTGCTCTCATCATCTACTTATGAAAAATGCATACAAGCTACAGAACATGGAGAATGCGTCACAGAACTGCTGGGTTTTCCTGACACCTTAACAAGGTGAATTTTTATACTGGTGCCAGGTGGTGGTTGGATCAAGCAGGGAAAATACCTTAGTCCAGCTTGCCAGTGAACTTCCGAAACACATGGCCTGATCTTACAGAGGACCTGGGTTCTGTTCCTAGCACCCATATGGCAGCTAACCAGTTTTTTAATTTTTTATTTTTGAGACAGGGTCTCCCTTTAGTCCCAGCTGGCCCGGAGCTCACTCTGTAGACCAGGCTGGCCTTGAACTCACAGAATCCGCCTGCCTCTGCCTCCCAAGTGCTAGGACTAAAGGCGCGTGCCACCACGCCTGGCCTAACCAGTTCTAACTCCAGTTCCAGGAGATCTGATGCCCTCTCTTGGGCTCTGGTAGCATTGTACACATATAGGGTCTGGACATACATGCAGGCAAAACACACACATAAAATAAAATTTAAAAAATATTTTTTAAGGTTGTAAAGGGAGCAATCTTTATGGCACACATTTAGAATTAAATACTTTTCCAGAGCACCATAGATGAGAAATAAGAGCTACCTAATTGAAAAATATTCCCCTCCCTTCCTTCCTTTCTCTCTCTCTTTCTTCTCTTTCTTCTTTCTTTCTTTTTATTTTTTTTTTTCTTTGGTGGGGGAGTTCTTTTTTGAGACAATTTCTTCTGGTAGCCCAAGTTGGCCTGGAACTTGCTAAGTAGACCTCAATCTACTTGTCTCTGCCTCTCAAGCACTGGGATTTAAGGAGTACACTGCCAACCTGGCTGAAAAATATTTCTGTATCTTTTATCCAGCTGTGGTTGAAGGTATTAGGAACCTGGGATTAGTAACTCCTAAGGCAAAATTTTACTCATATAAACAAATGTGTATGGTTTCTATGGTAAAAAAAAAAAAATCAAAAGCAAAAATCATACTATATACCTTTGCATGTTTATAGCTTTGCTATAAACAAATAGCTCAAGGGTTATTGGTCCAAGGTTGTTATCTCTTCAGCAGAGGGACCTGGAAGCCTCCACTCCTTTACCGCCCTCAGAGTGGCTGATCCCAGTGTTTCTTTAAGCACCCTGTCATCTTATAACATGTATTACCAGAACCCCAAAACTCCACTTGGAGTAGAAATCTTAAGTCTACACACACACACACACACACACACAGAATAGACACAGTAAAACTTAAATAATTTTATTTATTTCTTTATCCTGCTACCAATAGCTCAGGTTTAAGCATGTTAGAAAATCTGAAGAAATAAAACATTTTTGGGGGGCTTACATAAAGCATATATACAAAAATAGCTATTCAGAGAAACAAATATTTGATAATTACATTGCCAGCCCATCTTTAAGAGTGCCCAAAACACAAGAATAGGAAATAAAATACCTGCAACACAAATGAGAAAGCCCATGTTGTTAAAATACATTATTAACGATTTTAGGTAACTAATGTGTGACAATAAAATTCAAATTAAAGTTATAACCAGATAATATGAGAGAAAATATTGTACAGCTACTTAAAAGTATTCCTCAAATAAAATCTGCTTTGTGCTTAGAACAGAGCTGGGTTTATAGTTTCAACAGTAAATGGCAATAAAAATTACAAGAAATCCCAACTTTTCTAATAACCGTTGTATAATAGTAAAGGGTAAATGAAAACATTACCATCTTTTAACAATGGATATCAAAACTGAACTGTCAGCACACTCAACACTACAAAAAACATCACTACAGTAAGGTAATAATCCAGGAAATATCTCTTGCTGGTCAATAGATTTAAGCCCTAAGCAATAACCTGAACCACTTGTCTTCATCGTAACACTGGGAAGTGTTAGTAGTCTTGGTACTTAGTGCTCACCACATTCTGCAGCTGCAGCCTGGTGATGCAGCCATGTGGTGGAGGTCTCTCTGCCAAGGAAAATGCAAAGTAGCCAGAGAAGCACAAGGATGCCAACAGTGCTGACAGCAGACAGGCAGTGTCTTGTGCAAGCGAAGGATACGTGCTTCGCTGTACCCATAAGCAAATTAGGAAACGGTATGGAATCTTCGGCACATCGAGGGCGGGTTCTGCTACTTCATGCAGTACTCAACGTGGACGAGCAGATCTCGGTGCTCAGCAGCTGGATACTGCACGCTGCACTTGGGACACTCCACCAGGCTTTCATTCAGTGCAGCACTGGGACTTTTTGGTGAGGTAACTTTTACTCTGTGTTCAGGCTCTTCCTGGACAGTGGACAATGGCTCTGTGAAAGCAAAGTCATGAAGCTGTTTCTGAAAAATAAATTTTATTCATCAACATTTTAATGGTAACATATGAGGTAGTTACAAATCATCTAGATAATTTATTGTAATTACTCAAATTGCTCAGGAAAGTCGTGGAGTTGGGTGCTCATATAGATAGGCTTTGCTAAGAGGCACAGAGTTAAATGTAAAATTTAGTGAGGGTCACAAATTTGCTGGTTCTTTCCCCCTCATTATTCCTTAAAAAATTATTTTTTATTCATGGTACAAAATAATGAGTTTCATCACATTTTCAAGAGCATGTATAAATTTACTAGTTTTGGGGCTGGAGAGATGGTGTAGCGGTTTAGGGGGTTAGGAGCATCGACTGCTCTTGCAGAGGACCCGGGTTCGATCCCCAGCACCCACATGGCGGCTGAGAACCATCTGTAACTCCAATTCCAGGAGAACTCCAGTTCCAGGGGAATCCAAAACTCTCTTCTGACCTCTGCGGCACTGCACGACACGGTTGCACAAACCTACATGCAGACAGTACATTCATACACATAGAAAAATAAGTAAGGGCTGGAGAGATGGCCTAGCGGTTAAGATCGCCGACTGCTCTTACAGAGGACCCGGGTTCGATCCCCAGCACCCACATGGCGGCCGAGAGCCGTCTGAAACTCCAATTCCAGGAGAACTCCAGTTCCAGGGGAATCCGACACCCTCTTCTGACCTCTGTGGCATTGCATGACACGGGTGCACAAACTTGCATGCAGACAGTACATTTATACACATACGAAAATAAAATAAATTAAAAAAAATTATAAAGAAAAATAAATAAAATATTAAAAAAAATTTTTATTAGTTTTATACAAAACGGCAAAGTAATAAAGAACTACACAGATCCCAGAACTCAGGAGACTGAAGCAGGAAGATGGCTACGTCCAGAGCAGACTGCGTAGTGAAACCCTGTCTCAAAAACAACAGCAGAAAAAAAAACAACAAAAAACCAAACCAAACCAAAAAACAAAAAACAAAACAAAAAACCACCAGCAGCAGCAGCAGCAACAAAACCCTACATAAAATTGAGTGGAGCAAAGAATTTTAGCAGATCAAATGGGTCATAAGCACAGATGGCCAAAATAGTATATAATATAATATCATTAAGACTTGTCTTTTGCATGGTTTTTGAAAAATTGAGAATAGTCAAAGCATAAAATGAGTATTTTATAGCATATTATAAAGACAGTTTTCTTTCCTTTACCAAATTACAAGTTATAAATTACTTAATACTTGCTTTTTTTCTTCCTTAGAAAGTAGGGGTTACATATGCCTTTAATCCTAGCACCCGGGAGGCAGAAGCAGGCGGATCTCTGTGAGTTCAAGGCCAGCCTGGTCTACAGAGTGAGTTTCAGGACAGCTGGGGCTACAGGGAGACCTTGTCTCAAAAAGACCAAAAAAAAGAAAGTAGGGGTTATATTTACAGTGTTTCACCATGTCCAAATATTCTGCTCTTATAGGACAATAGATAAATACACACACACACACACACACACACACACACACACACACAAAAAAAAAAAGCTCGGAATTCCATGGTGCCTGTTTTCTACCCTGTCCTCTTGGAGCCAAGAGAGAACCTCTAGCATCACAGCACCTGGTATGGGTCGGGGAATAATCTCAGACACCCATAAGATAATTTTTATCAAGAGAGCAATAATACCCCTCATTCTGAGTTCTTAATTGGTATTCAAAATTAGTTGCTTCAAAGTTGGTAAATAGTTGAGATAATGCCAGCTATTGCTTAAAAATGTTTTTACTTAGTCATTTTTACTTCATGTGTATGTTTTACCTGCATATATGCAAGTGCACCTGTGCTGTATATAGTGCCCTCAGAGGCTAGAAGAGGGTGTTGGATGCCCTGGAACTATAGTTAAGGATGGTTGTTACCTGCCATGTCTTCTACAAGAGCAGCCTGTGCTCTTAACCGCTGAGCCATCCCCACCTCCACCTCAAAAGTTCATTTAAAGCTATATCCTAACTGGTCTGGGAACTAAACTGAAACAAATTGAGAGGCAACAGAAACTGAATATGAAGAATCAAAGAGTTTTTGTTGTTGTTGTTTTTGGTACTTTTGAGACAGTCTCTCTGAAGCCCCAGCTGTCCTGGAACCAGCTATGTAGACCAGGCTGGCCTTGAACTCAGAGATCCAGCTGCCTCTGGCTCCAGAGTGCTGGGTTTAAAGGCGTGTACCACCACGCTCTGTGAAGAATCAAAGTTTTACATTCAAAACTCACCAAAGATTCCAGCTGTGTTATTTGACTTCTTGCTTTTCGGAGTTCCTTAAGAATCACCTGCAGTTGATGCTGCATATTCTTATGATCGAGTTTTTCATTTTCAAAGTCTAATGTACATGCCTGCATCTGGAATATGCCCAGAAGAAGACAATTACCATGGGGAGATCCTGCCCAGTTCTCTTCACAAGATGCTTACATCCTTTACAAGCACAAGAGAATCTTTGTTGCACCTTCACAGCAAGAATTCATCTGAGCATAGTGAAACCTTAGTAAATGAAGTTAACGGCTTGGTTTATGCACAAAGGAAAACCAAGCCCTGAGGTATAGGCCAGTACAGAGCAGCTTAAGCAGCTGCTGGCTGGAATTACTCCTTTGCACACTGAGATTTTTTGTGGAAAGGGAGGTGGGGAGGACTTCAGGAAAAAGGCAAAGAGATAGCTATTCCCTGTTTTGGAATATACTAAGAATCTTTACTAAACATTCTGAGGATAGAGGTGTCAATTCTGCTAACTCCAGAGAAGGCCCTGGATGATCTGTCAGGCTAGAGCAGGAGCTACAGTTATCGAAGGGCAACATTTACCAAGGCTAACTTCTGCCAGGAAGACTACCATTATCCCTTAAAGAATATGGTTTAGTTGAAGGACAGTTACAGTTACATAAGTATTAATTAAGAGTCTCTGAAGATAGGGGCTGGAGAGATGGCCTAGTGGTTAAGAGCGCCGACCGCTCTTACAGAGGACCCGGGTTCGATCCCCAGCACCCACATGGCGGCCGAGAACCGTCTGAAACTCCAATTCCAGGAGAACTCCAGTTCCAGGGGAATCCGACACCCTCTTCTGACCTCCGCGGCATTGCATGACACGGGTGCCCAAACTTGCATGCAGACAGTACATTATACACATACATGAAATAAATAAAAACATTTAAAAAAAAAAGTGTTCTTATTTGTTTTCTTCTTACTTTTTTTTTTTTTTTAAGCATTTTTTAAATTCATTCATACTCTCCAGAGAACAGTATACATAAACAGGAAAACTTTCATTTTTTACCAGACTGAAAGAACTTTCAAGTGAGTACGCAGTTACCTGTTGTTCCAACAGAACTACCCTGGTCTGTTCCTCCTGGTGCTTTAACAGAGACCTGTAAAGAACTTGGACCTGTAGGATGCAAAGAGAGCCAACATTATCTCATTTGACCTCACTGCTTGACTTGGGACGCATGCGGAACTTACATCATCTCTAAGCAGGACAACACCTGCTAGGTGAGCTGACTCATTCCAGATGGTTATTTGAGGCTTTCTATGTAAGCAGCTGAGCAATAGTCCCCTGAGAGTTCCCTGAGCCACCAGACTGAGTAACGCACACAGTTCCATAGTCCACACCACCTTTTCTGGAGGCTTTGGCTTCTGCCATCATTTCAGGGTAGGACAACAAAGTGAAGCATATCACCTCCTACACTGCAGAGTTGAGCAAAGTTTACTTATTTCTGCTTAACCTTTCCTGAATGTCACTACTCGCCTATAGCTCAATGTGAACACAGGAAAACTAAGGAGGAAGACTACTGACTCCCCTTGCCCGGCTTTCAGCTTTTGCAGGTCTTTAAAAATGACAATGATCATAGCTGCAAAAACTAGAACTGGCACCTGCTTAGTTCACGAGCACTTGTACATTTCTTGGTTGACCTTCACAAAGGTCCTATGAGAGGTTATCATTCATTTGACCAGTGACTCCTGTGTGACTCAGAGAAGGTAGGCAATTTGCCCAAGGCTATATATCCTGGGTAGAGCCCAGCTGTGGACTCCAAATACTGTTCTTTCCATTACTCCATGCTGCCAGGTAAAATATAAACTAATGATTTTTCTATCAAAGTAGTATTCAATTCTAATGATCTAGCATCACTAAGACATGCTGGCTAAAAGCTGCATGAGAACATGAAGATGCTGTGGGAATTCTCTTGAGTACAGACAAGACCAGCACACTCAAGATAGTAGCCTAGGAACCAGCCTGACTCTTCTCATGACTTCATTCTGCCATGGCTCCCCACACCACACCGCCTTCTCGCAGCCTTAGTATGTATGATATAGAGCCTTAGTATGTATGATCTCCCCTGAAGGGGAATCCCCACAGTCACCTTGCAGGATCTTGTCATCAAGTCTTTGTCCAAATACCATCTATTCTGTGAGGCTTCCGCTGAGCCCGTTTTTCTTTGTCACATCACCTTGTTTAATTTTCTCTAGTTTATCCGTTTAGGTACTGCTTTATGATCCACTTCCACGCTAGAATGTGAACTCCAAAAGGAGGCAGCGACGACTTCTGTTCCTTGCTAGTTTCCTAGGCTTTATACTCCCTGACCCTTGACTTCTGAACACAGAGCCCTCACTGCTAGGCTCACCTGAGATAAGAGCTCTGCAGACCTTTTCTTCTCTTCTTCGAGACTTCCCCTCAAGACTTCATTCTCTTCCTTGAGCTTTTGCATTTTCTCCGTCTTTTGCCTGTTGTCTTCCAGGTGCTGTATGTCTGCCTTTCTTTGTGAACTCAACAGCTGGTTTAAGTCTTGAATTTCGTTTTGAGATTCTTCATATTTTCTTCGGAATTCACTAAGTTCTACAGTCAACTGCATTATAGTCTGTCGATCAACCTCGAGATCTTTTTTGGCATTTTCCAAAAGATGTTCATAATGCTTTTGCTTCTCTTCTTGAAGATAACCTATGACAAACAACATTATGGCATGACTCATCTTATAAAGCCCCAAGAACTTAAACTTCAAACCTATTTCTAGAACTGAGAGACCTCACCATTTCTTTAGCTTATAAAATGAAGAATCAAAAGATGGGAGCTATGGTTGACATCTGATGTGGTTTGATTTTTTTTTTTTCTCTTGTTAGCACGTCACCTAGAACTGCTGAACCTACTTCTCCACCTGTAAAATATGACCCTTCCGGCCTACCTCTTAAGAGTTGTCTACAGCCAGGCTTGGTGGTGCACGCCTTTAATCCTAGCATGTGGGAGGCAGGGGCGGGTGGATCTTTGTGAGTTCGAGGCCAGCCTGTTCTACAGAGGGAGTTCCAGGACAGCTGGAGCTACAGGGAGACCCTGTCTCAAAAAGAAAAAAAAAAAAAAAAAAGAGTTGTTGTCTAACTCAACTGAAATCAATCCAACATTAGAGAAACTACAAAACACTTGGCAGAGACAGTGTCATGAATAACAATTTCATCTCATGCTCATAGCAAGGATTAAATGATTGAGGAATCATCTATGACACCCATTCATTTTTCTGGAGTTGACATAAGTGCTGAAGGGGAAGCAAAACAAAATGACAGCTGATGCCAGGGATGGCGGCTCACACCTGTAATACTAGCACTCAGAAAACTGAGGCAGGGGGATTGCTCTGAGTTTAAAGTCAGCCTAGCTACATAGTAAATACCTCAGGGCATCCTGAGCTACATGGCAAAAACTGATCTCTCAACCCAGCATCCTACTCACCCAAACCTCTAAAAAAGTGACTGCTCCCCAGGGCAGCTCTGAAAGAAACAAAGGTGGACGAGAACTGTGACGTTCTTCATGCACAGGCAGGGAAAACCTGCCACGGCTTTAGAGCTGGCAGTGACGGCTCTAACCTGTGGCTTGTGCCCCTGTTATCTGAAAACAGGAGGAAAGGAAACAGACTTGCCAAATGCTATTTCTTGCTTCAAGCTTAGATCTTCAAGCTGTTGTTTTACTTTCTGACACGTAGCTATAAAAATCTAAATTTGATGACTCACTCCTTTTGGAAAATGTCAGGCTTATCCCAAAGACACATTTAAAGTCAGCACCTTCTGAGTCAGTCGGTTTTGTCTGCTGTGGGAGTGAGGCCCCAGCTGCTTCCATTCTCTTCTCCAGCTCAAAGATTTTTGCTAAAAGTCCTTTGACATAGACTTCTCGCTGCTGATCATACACAAGCCACTGCTGGTTTTTCTCCAGAGCCTTAAAGTGGATGAAAGAAAATCAATAGTTAAAAAAAAAAAAAAAAAAAAGAAAATCAATAGTACAATAAAACTCCCAAATCTTAACACACATAAAGGAAGTCCAAGTGATATTGTCTTTTGCAACACATAAAAAGTCTTATGGCTCAAAGATTACTTCCAGGCAACCACTGATGTCCCACACCTTTAGAATACGAGTCAGGTTGGCAGTCAAAGTTTACAGGGGATTAATTTTGCCTGTGTGCTACCTTCCACACAGCACCCACTGTGCTTCCTTCCACACAGCACTCACTGTGCTACCTTCCACACAGCACCCACTGTGCTACCTTCCACACAGCACCCACTGTGCTTCCTTCCACACAGCACCCACTGTGCTTCCTTCCACACAGCACCCACTGTGCTTCCTTCCACACAGCACCCACTGTGCTTCCTTCCACACAGCACACACTGTGCTTCCTTCCACACAGCACCCACTGTGCTTCCTTCCACACAGCACCCACTGTGCTTCCTTCCACACAGCACCCACTGTGCTTCCTTCCACACAGCACCCACTGTGCTTCCTTCCACACAGCACCCACTGTGCTTCCTTCCACACAGCACCCACTGTGCTTCCTTCCACACAGCACCCACTGTGCTTCCTTCCACACAGCACCCACTGTGCTTCCTTCCACACAGCACCCACTGTGCTTCCTTCCACACAGCACCCACTGTGCTTCCTTCCACACAGCACCCACTGTGCTTCCTTCCACACAGCACCCACTGTGCTTCCTTCCACACAGCACCCACTGTGCTTCCTTCCACACAGCACCCACTGTGCTTCCTTCCACACAGCACCCACTGTGCTTCCTTCCACACAGCACCCACTGTGCTTCCTTCCACACAGCACCCACTGTGCTTCCTTCCACACAGCACCCACTGTGCTTCCTTCCACACAGCACCCACTGTGCTTCCTTCCACACAGCACCCACTGTGCTTCCTTCCACACAGCACCCACTGTGCTTCCTTCCACACAGCACCCACTGTGCTTCCTTCCACACAGCACCCACTGTGCTTCCTTCCACACAGCACCCACTGTGCTTCCTTCCACACAGCACCCACTGTGCTTCCTTCCACACAGCACCCACTGTGCTTCCTTCCACACAGCACCCACTGTGCTTCCTTCCACACAGCACCCACTGTGCTTCCTTCCACACAGCACCCACTGTGCTTCCTTCCACACAGCACCCACTGTGCTTCCTTCCACACAGCACCCACTGTGCTTCCTTCCACACAGCACCCACTGTGCTTCCTTCCACACAGCACCCACTGTGCTTCCTTCCACACAGCACCCACTGTGCTTCCTTCCACACAGCACCCACTGTGCTTCCTTCCACACAGCACCCACTGTGCTTCCTTCCACACAGCACCCACTGTGCTTCCTTCCACACAGCACCCACTGTGCTTCCTTCCACACAGCACCCACTGTGCTTCCTTCCACACAGCACCCACTGTGCTTCCTTCCACACAGCACCCACTGTGCTTCCTTCCACACAGCACCCACTGTGCTTCCTTCCACACAGCACCCACTGTGCTTCCTTCCACACAGCACCCACTGTGCTTCCTTCCACACAGCACCCACTGTGCTTCCTTCCACACAGCACCCACTGTGCTTCCTTCCACACAGCACCCACTGTGCTTCCTTCCACACAGCACCCACTGTGCTTCCTTCCACACAGCACCCACTGTGCTTCCTTCCACACAGCACCCACTGTGCTTCCTTCCACACAGCACCCACTGTGCTTCCTTCCACACAGCACCCACTGTGCTTCCTTCCACACAGCACCCACTGTGCTTCCTTCCACACAGCACCCACTGTGCTTCCTTCCACACAGCACCCACTGTGCTTCCTTCCACACAGCACCCACTGTGCTTCCTTCCACACAGCACCCACTGTGCTTCCTTCCACACAGCACCCACTGTGCTTCCTTCCACACAGCACCCACTGTGCTTCCTTCCACACAGCACCCACTGTGCTTCCTTCCACACAGCACCCACTGTGCTTCCTTCCACACAGCACCCACTGTGCTTCCTTCCACACAGCACCCACTGTGCTTCCTTCCACACAGCACCCACTGTGCTTCCTTCCACACAGCACCCACTGTGCTTCCTTCCACACAGCACCCACTGTGCTTCCTTCCACACAGCACCCACTGTGTTTCCTTCCACACAGCACTCACTGTGCTTCTGTACATGACTAGAAGGCTCCACTCCAGGCCTATTAAATCAGAAGTGAATTTTTTAAGAAACTCCTTAGATTCAATTCACAAAAACACTGCTCAGCTTAGACTATCTTTTGAAAGTGAACTGGGTTAAATGTTACTACATTTGTATGAAATCTTCCTCAGGTAAACAGGAGGGCCTAGGCAGGGGGAACTGGAACAGGTCATTCCCTTTCAAGGAGTAGCTGGAAAGCTAGCAGGGCAGAAATGAGATAAATAACGGGGAAACACAGGAGGTGCATAAGGTAAATTATCTATAGATATGTGCATCTTACAGGCAGGAACTAGAATACATTGAATGGCAAAATTCAGTGTAAAATGACACCGCCCCCCAAAACCTATTTTGATAATTTTGTTAACAGGATGTTATTTCAATTTACCTATCTATGTGAAAGCTCTTTCTTTCTTCTTTCGTTCTTTCTTTCTTTCTTTTCTGTTCTTTCTTCGCGTTCTTGTCTTTCTTTCTGTCGTGCTTTCTTTAGCTTCTTCTTGTTTCTTATCTGTCTCTTCTTCTTTCTTCTTTTTTCGTGCTGGGTTCTTATCTTTCTTATCTTTCGTTATCTTCTTTCTTTCTTTTTTATTCTTTTCTTTCTTTCTTTCGTGTTTCTTTTTCTTTCTTCTTATTCTTGCTTTTTCTTTCTCTTTCTTTTTCTTTTCTGTATCTTTTGCTGTTCCTTTCTTCTTCTTTCACGTTTTTCAGTTTCGTTTTCCTTTTCGGGTTCTTTTCTTGTTCGTTTTTTTTCTTGCGGTCTTCTTTCTTTCTTCTTGTCTTTTGTCCTCCCGCCCCCTCCCTCCCTCCCCTCCCGTGCCATCTCCCTCGACCCCTCCCCCTCCATCCTCCTCCCACCCCTCCCGCGCCCGACCCCCCTCCGCTGTCCCCCGACCCCTAAGCTCCCGACCCCCCCCCGCCCTCCCGCCCGCCCTATGGAAATCCCTCCCTCCCTCGCATCCCCAATAAACGCCCATCCCTCCCTCCCTCCCTCCTTGTCCGTCGTTCCTCTTCCTTCCGACCCTTCCTTCGTTCTTCCATAGCCTCCCTCTGATTCCTATCCTACCTCTTCCTACTTCTTTTTCTTCCTCCTTGCTTTCCTCTTTTTTGTCTTTTGGTCTTTCGAGAACACCGTCTCCCTACTTCCCTATAGCTGGCATGAACTCACTCTGTAGACCAGCTGTCCTTGAAAACTCAGAATCCGCCTGCCTCTGCCTCCCAAGTGCTAGGATTAAAGTGTGGCCCAAAGGTGCCTGGCTTAAAGACGGTTTTCTCTGAGCACCATGTGGGTGCTGGTGAATTGATCTGGTCCTCTGGAAGAACAGTTGGTGGCTTTAACCAAATGAGCCATCTCTCTAGCCCCTGTAAATCACTTTTATAAAGGTACTGTAGTACCTTGTATATAAGCAGTCAAGAGATTTAAGTTCTTCTTTTGAAGAGCAAACAGACTTCAAGGGATATTTGCCAAACTAAATAAAATAGGAATCTTAAGACCATACTTATCAGGGTAGACATGCCAGTAACATTTCTGCAATCAAAAACCAATTTTTTTTTTGTCTTTTTGAGACAGGGTCTCCCTGTAGCCTCAGATGGCCTGGAACTCACTCTGTAGACCAGGCTGGCCTCGAACTCACAGAGATCCGCCTGCCTCTGCCTCCTGCTAGTATTAAAGGTGTGCGCTACCATGCCTGGTTCCAAAATTTTTTTAAAGACAAGGTCTCACTCTATAGCCCTGGTTGGGTGGCCTGGAACTCACTATTGTTAGACTAGACTAACCTTGAACTCACAAAGATCTGTCAGTCTCTGCTTCCCTGGTGCTTGGGATTAAAGGCATGTGCCACCATGCCAGACCCAAAATACCTACCAATTGACCTGGTGCTGCACACCTTTAATCCCATGCAGAGGCAAGAAGATCTTCCTAAATTCAAAGCCAGCCTGGTCTACATAGTGAGTTCCAGGCCAGCTGGGGTTACAGCAAGACCCTGTCAGAAAACAAACAAGCAAACCCCAAAACCCCTAAGAACTTTGTATTTCATATATCTAAAGTCAAAGAATTAACATTTCAAATTTCTATGAAATTTAATAAGTTCCCTTTTACCCATAATTTAACAACCAAAAATATGAACTTACATCTTTCAGCTGCATTTCCTTGTCATGAATATTATTCATTGATGAGTTGAAGCAGTTTGCAGGCACAGCCTGTAAATAATCCAGTATTAGTTAATATAATATATTTAGCAACAGAACTTTCATTATATTTAGTTCCACAAAAATACAGAATAGTTCTTGGGGGATCCCAAACAGATCTGTACTGCTGGTGAACCTGTCAGAATTTGAAACTACTGGAGTCCTACTCAGAGAATTAGAAACCTGAGACTTCAGATCTAAACAGTTATGGATATGTACAGCTCCCTCTACTGAGATCTGGATCCTTGAATCTCCAGTACAGCCTTTAGTGCATATGAACAGCCCAGTGATTGTTCACCAAAAGCAGTCAAAAAAATATATTTCAATGAAATGAACACTACTGTCAAACAAAAGATTTTTATTAATTTAAGCTGAGTATCTTTTAATTGGAAACACTACAAACAAAAAGTGCTTCATACTGTAGACTTTTTGAAGTCTGGGATATTTACAGCTACATAATGAGATATCTTTGGAATAGGACTCAACTCTAGACATGAAACCTGTTTATGTTTCAAAAACTCATAGCCTGTAGGTGGTTTTGTACAAAAAAAAAGTCTAGATTCTTGCTGTGATAGTTTCATGAGATCATGCATGAAATTTTCCACTTGTTAACTTTCAAAACATTTCAGATTTTGGAACACTTTGAATTATACTGTTGAACCTATAATATTACTTAGTTCATATTGATTAGATGGAACTCAAAACATACTTTTATAATATCGCTCTGTTCTTCATTCTCTTATAGGGAAACAGGGGGAGCCAGGCAGCAGAATCCCAGGCTAGCCAACGAACTCTGTATACTTCAGAGTTCAGGTTGTTTTGTTATTTTGTGTGTGTGTGTGTGTGTGTGTGTGTGTGTGTGTGTGTGTGTGTTTTAAAGCAATTATAAGGAAAGAGACTTGTACCGTTACTGGGGTTAGGAGGTGGAGCCTTGCTGGGGAAGGTGGGTCCCTGGGTCAGGCCTTGAGGCTTTATAGCCATGGCTCCACTTCTTTTTCTCTGTTTCCTGAGTGTCAGCACAGTATGATCGACCAGTGTCTTGATCCTGCCACCACGCCTCCCCTGCCTGCTGTCTTCTGTGCCACAACGGAATGACTCTCTTCAATTATCAGCCTCCCTCCCTAAGTTCCTTTTGTCAGGGTATTTTACCACAGTTAACAGGAGAAGTAACTAGTAATATTATTATAGCACTGAGACATTAGAGTGCAAACTACAGATATTCTTCTATAGGTAATATTAATAGTTGTGTTCTTCAGAATTAAGGCATTAGGAATTAAGGCATAGGAAAGGAGACTGGCCAACCCTTGCACTGTCTGGCCAACCCTTGCACTGTCTCTCAGGCTAGAGAGGCTAAGGGCTTCGTTCAGAGATGCATGGCTGTCAAGTGGCAAAACCGAGCTCTGGACTGAGTTCTTGCTCTTTCTACTATACTGCACCTCCCAGAGAGAGGGGAAGAAAATGTATGTGCAGTTAGGAAAAATATAGAATCCTATCTCAAATAGGAAAGATAACCAAAAAATTAAACCTACTATTTTCATGATACAAGCTAATGAAATAAGGCCTCAGCAGGCCTTACTGACTGCGGCAGATACGAATGGACTGTCTTCCACATACTGCTCTGGGTGAAGCAATGGTTTGGGGAGTGCAGGGAACCACATGATTTTTGTTTATGGAAAAGGGACTTAAGAGAAAGTGATCTGTAGGGTTAGTATGCTGTCTCGTCCAGCATTAAGTGATCTGTAGGTTTAGTACACGTCTCATCCAGCATTAAGTAAGTGATCTGTAGGGTTAGTACGCTGTCTCGTCCAGCATTAAGTGAGTGATCTGTAGGGTTAGTACGTTGTCTCGTCCAGCATTAAAGCACGCATTCTTCCTAAGAATTATAATTGTAGCAGAAAGGGAAACAGAGTTTCGCACCTGTGATACATGGAGAGAACTGGCTTTGCTCTCTAGCTCAGCAAATCTTGTCGTCATGGAGGACAGCTGTGTTTTCAGAACATCTGTCTCTTTAGATAAGGATTCCAACAACTGCTGTTTCTTTTCACACTCCTTTGTTTTCTCTTCCAGCTGTTCAAGCACCGCAGTAGAACTATATCTTGCCTTTAGCTGGTCTCGGAGTCTCTGTATTTCTTTCTCCTTCTCTGTGAGGTGATAAGCATTCTTCTCTCTCTCAGCTTCAAGAAGTTGAACTTTCTAGATATGAACTAAGAAGAATCTTAGAACTAAGCCAGTTACACATTCCGCTAAACAAAATATTTCAACGAGGATTTATATGAAGTATTTATTACTCAAGTTTGGCTTTATGATACCAAGATGCCAAAACAGGTGAAACCCAGTTCTAGGTTCAGATAGGTCACAGGCAGACAAGACAATCATTAATGCAATCTGTGCTTTAATTAGCATGCACACACACTGAATGGGCAAAGATTAGAAGCAAGGAAGACCAACTGTATCAAGGGTAGTGGGAAAAGGCTAAGCTAATGCTTGTCATATTGCTTCTGGCTACTAGCATAGGAGGAAAAGAGCTAAGAGAGAGTTGAAAAACAGTTATTAGAGCTGGGCGTGGTGGCACACGCCTTTAATCCCAGCAATCAGGAGGCAGAGGCAGGTGAATCTCTGTGAGTTCAAGGCCAAGGCCAGCCTGGTCTACAAAAGGGAGTTTCAAGAGACCCTGTCTCAAAAAGACCAAAAAAAAAAAAAAAAAAAGGGATTGAGTTGGCTACAAGCTTAAACCAAACTGCAACATAGAGGTGGGGATGGTGGCCCACACTCAGGAGGCTTTAACACAGTATCTGGATAAGTAAATATAACAATGCCATTTCAATCTGTGTTTGAAGACATTACTTAGAACCCTGTCTTCAATCCTGAAAAGAGACAAACCAGAGTTTTGAACATGGTAAGACAAAGAAGCTGAAGAATATGAAACTGGTCTACAGGAAAGGAATACAAGGTAAGACATCCTCAAGTATCTGATAAACTGTCAATTTAGATAAGGAGTTGTTCTGAGTAGCTCTAGTGGGCAGTTAGAACAGATGAGTAGAAGTTTAGTTTCTATTGGTTATAAAGGAGAAAAGTACTCAGTGCTCATCAAAAAGCCACAAGTTGTACATTTTCTTTTTCCTTTTTGGCAGTAGTGCCTTGCATGTGGCTCAGCTACTGTGCTGCAGCTCCAGCCACCCTCTCCCTCCTAAAAAAAAAACTATTTTGAGACATTTTTTTAACTAAGTTGCCTAGGCTAGCCTCAAACATACTTGTAACCCAGACTTAGAGGCTGAAATCTTACTGTCTTCGCCTCAGGGTTGAACAGTCGGAACAATGGGCCCACACCACCAGGCCCAGATAAAAGCTTCTGTTAACAGACTACGAAATCACTCTTACATTATGAATTAGTAATGGTTGCATTTCTCGGTGCTTAAATAGGGATTTATTTCAATTTATGTTATTAAAATAATAAATCACTATTTCACAGTATAGTTTTAAATGGACTGTTTTTTTGTTTTTTGAGATAGAGTTTCATACAGCCCAGGCTGGCCTTAAACTCCTAATCCTTTCACCTCTACCTCCCACGCACTGGAATTACAGGCTACACAGATTCTCAAACTCCAATAAATACTATACAGGAAATGGTCACAGCAATACATGCTACCATTAAAAACAGACATACAGACAGTCCCAGGGCATGATGGGCCAAGCCTTTAATCTCAGCCCTTGGGAGGCAGACTAAAGGTGGGGGAGGTGGAGAAAAGTAGATCAAAACAGTGTTTCCTAGACTGTGTATTACACCTTAAAGGATTAAAGGACCATTTACCTCCAGAAGTCTGTATCTGTCTTTATCAGTCAGTTTTCCTTTTCCATTTGTGATTTCTTCCACTGATGTTTTAAGAGCTGCAATTTCTCCCTTAAATTTCTCTAATGCAGTGTCTGATTTGGAGTTACTAGGCCGTGATACCCATTTGCCCTTAATTAAATCTTTAGGACTTCTGGAAGACATCTTTGAAATAGTCTGTAAAACAAACAAATGAACAAACCAAAAACCATATATCAACCACATTTTTTTTTTTCCTTTTTGAGACAGGGTCTTCCTGTAGCCACAGCTGTCCTGGAACTCCCCGTGTAGACCAGGCTGGCCTTGAACTCACAGAGATCCGCCTGCCTCTGCCTCCCAAGTGCTGGGACTACAGGCTTGAGCCACCACTCCCAGCTCAACTGCTTTTTTTTTTTTTTAAATGTGTATGAATGTACTGTCTGCATGTAGGTTTGTGCACCTGTGTCGTGCAATGCTGCGGAGGTCAGAAGAAGGTATCAGATTTCCCTGGAACTGGAGTTCTCCTGGAATTGGAGTTACAGACGGTCCTTAGCCGCCATGTGGGTGCTGGGGATTGAACCCCGGTCCTCTGCAAGAGCAGTCGGTGCTCTCCGCTAGGCTATCTCTCCAGCCCCTCAACTGCATTCTTAAGCCTGAGTTTAAACTTTTACATCTCTGGATTCAAAGAGGTCTGATCTATTTTGCTCTAAATAGAAACAATATGTCAAAATCAGTAGGGAGGGGCTGGAGAAATGGCCTAGCGGTTAAGAGTGCTGACCACTCTTGCAGAGGACCCGGGTTCGATCCCCAGCACCCACATGGCAGCTGAGAACCGTCTTTAGCTCCAGTTCCAGGGGAATCCGACACCCTCTTCTCACCTCCGCAGCATTGCACGACACAGGTGCACACACCTACATGCAGACAGTACATTCATACACATACAAAAATAAATAAAATTAAAAAAAATCAGTAGGGAACAGGAAGAAGAGGAGAAAGGCTTCTGGGTGTTATAATAAGTCTTTAAAAACTGTCAAATAGAGGATACATGGGGGAATATTCATTTTCCAAAATACGACAACTTCCATACTTATATTTGCTACTGTTTGAGGAGTAGATCTTTCTGTAGCCCAGGCTGGCCTGGAATTCACTATGTAACCAGAACAGTTCTGAACTCATGGTTCCCATGCCTCATCCAAGTCCTAGGATTAGAGGCATGTACCCCCATGCCTGGTCATACACGATGTACAGTGTTCTGTACACTGGTAAAAATGTTTAAAAAACAATGGAAGGAGGGTGGAGAGATTGCTCAGTAGCTAAACGCACTTTCTGGTCTTCCAGAGAACCCAAGTTTGGTTCCTAGAATCCACAGTGGGAAGTTCACAACTGCCTGTAACTCCAGCTACAGAGGATCCAATGTCCTCTTCTTGCCTGCATAGGCACCCAAAGACACGGGGCATATATTCACAGAAACACATACATACACATAAATTTTTTTTAAATGATCTTAAAACTAGAAAATGGAATGGTTCCCAACCATTACACATTCAAAGAGCTCTCATATCCAAGAATCAAAAAGCTGGTGGAAACCTAATTCTTCACTTATGAGTATTACAATGTCATTACTTGGTGGGAGTATGGTGCCACATGTCTTTAATCCCAGCACTATAAAAAGCAGAGGTGGATCTCTGAATTCAAGGCCAATCTAGTCTACACTGCAAGTTCTAGGCTAGTCAGGGCTACAGAGACTCTGTCTCAGGAAAAAAAGTATAAAACTCACCATAAAGTCAAGTCCTCTGTTTTTGAAGATATGTCTAGATGAACTCTATCTTAATAGCTGGATGAGAGAATATAGTGGGAAGAAGTAAGGAAAATCTAACAGGAGACATTTACAGGAAGAGCTATTATACTGAGGGATCTGGGATGAAAGGAATTAAGGATAAAGTAGGATGTGCTAACAGGACTAGTTAATCCCAGCACTTGGGAGGCAGAGGTAGGAGGATCTCTGTGAGTTCAAGGCCAGCCTGGTCTACAGAGTGAGTCCCAGGACAGCTGGGGCTACAAGGAGACCCTGTCTCGAAAAGACCAAAAATAAATAAATGAATAAATAAATAAATAAATAAATAAATAAATTTTAAAAAGAGACACATTCCGTGATAGTATGAAGCTTTCAGTACAGTGAGCAGGCAATAGCAATGCAATGAAAGAAACTCGGATTCTCAAACTCCGATAAATACTGCACAGGAAATGGTCACAGCCATACATGCTACCATTAAAAACAGACATACAGACAGTCCCTGGGCATGATGGGCCTAGCCTTTAATCTCAGCCCTTGGGAGGAAGACTAAATCTGTGAAATTTAGGTCAGCCTGGTCTACATATGGAGTTTCAGGCCAGCTGGGACTACAGGGAGACTGTCTCAAAAAAACCAAACAAACTCTGAAATGGAGGGATATACTCAGCGTGGTGAGTATAAGGTCACCGTGTGTGAAATCAGAAGGCCTAAAATACTAGAACTGTGTAGACTAAATTCAACAAACCCTCTATCAACGCGTTTGTCCTGAATTTTTTTTTTTATTTTTTTTATTTTTTTGTCTTTTCGAGACAGGGTCTCCCTGTAGCCCCAGCTGGCCTGGAACTCACTCTGTAGACCAGGCTGGCCTTGAACTCACAAAGATCTGCTTGCCTCTGCCTCCCAAGTGCTAGGATTAAAGGCATGCGCCACCACACCCGGCTGTCCTGAATTTTTGCCAAAGGTTAAGGTGGCTAGGACATCTGTTCAGGCAGATGTAAGGATTTGGTGGCTCAGGAACCTGTTCCTGTGTTCTATTGGTCACACAAGGAGGACTTGATACCTTGGGTTGGTAGACAGGAAACCACATCACTGAGACAGAAGAATGAAGGAAACACAGAGGAACAGAGTAACAGAATTAGAGAGTCGTCCTAAACCACTATGGTTCCCACCTCTGGTCCAGGTTCTGCTAGCCCTCTTCCCCATCCCCAACCCTACCCCAACCTAGTCCTACCACCATCCTTCCCTGATACTTTCTATTCCAATTATTCACAGGCTTCTTCTGGTCCGACCTAGTGACATTTTCAGGAAGCCTTCCCTTTGTGAACTCTGATAAGGACAAGCCCCAACACACATTTCAAAGAGTTGCGCTTTGATTCTTTGGGGGGTGGGGGGACATCCACAAGGCTTAAAAGGCGCTCAGACATGTGACTAGACTGAAGGAGAGACCAAAGAAGCATTGAGATGTAGCAAACACAGCAATGAGTATTCACTAGGGGCCAAGGCAGAGAAAGGACAGAAGATGGCAGAAAGACGACCTTGCTTTCTCTTGGAAGATGTTGATAGACCGGACAGGAACCACTTGCCAATAGCAAAGGCATGTGCACCGGAGACCACAGGGCCTCTCGCTTCCCCCCAGTTCCAAGTGATCAGACGCACCGCAAAGTTCCACGACGACTACGGCGATTCACAGGCACTCAGTCTTCAGGAAACCAGCGCCAGAGTCAGGGTTGGAGGGAGCAGAGATGAGTCCTGCGGCCGCTATCTGCCCTCCGACCCCCGCCTCGCACGTCGTCCGCTCCCCGGGCTGCGGGCCGCGACCGCCCTCGCCACCGTCCGCGGCCGAGATCCGGGGCCTCTCAGTTCCCCAGGGAAAGCAGCGAACCTAAACCTCCACGTCCGCCTAGCTACAACTCTCAAATGCAGACACCGCTTCCGGGAGTTTGAATCCCGCGGTAGCGGAGGGGGGGAACGAGTCACTGCTGCTTCCGGATTGGTTACCGCTGCGGGATTGGTGAGGGGCGAGGTCTGGAACCTGAGAGCAGGAGGGAGAGGGCGGGGCCTGGAACCCGAGGACCAGCGGGATTCGAGGGGCGGGCCCTGGAGGGGGAAAAGGGGCGGGGACAGGAGCCTGAGGGTGGGCGGGTCAACTGTGGCCCTGGAACCCGAAAGCTAGCTGGGGGTGGGCGGGATCTGGAACCTGAAGGCGAACCCTAGGAGGGGAGGCGGTGGCGGGCGAGACGGACCCCTTGGGAGAGGTGAGAGAAGTGCGGGAAGGTTGGGCCGAGCGGAATCCTACCCCCAGTCAATTCTGGGCCTGTTTTTTCTTGGCGGATTCTGACACTACTTTTTTTTGTTTGTCTTTTGGGGAGAGGGTCTCCTTGTAGCCCCAGCTGGTCTGGAACTATGTAGACCAGGCTGGCCTCAGTCTCAGAGAGATCGGCCTGCCTCTGCCCCAGGGCTGAGATTAAAGGCGTAGGCCTCCACGCTGGGTTTTCAAACAGGACTTTTTATGGGATAAGCCCCGTGACTCTCCCCTAAAGCTAACTGGTTCTATGTCCTCAGGACCAGTTTCTCCGTGTGTGATGGAGCTCTTTCATCTCTGGCTCTGCTGGCTTCACAGGACAGCACAGCCTTCTAGTCCACTCCCCACACAGTGCATTTATCCTGCCAGTCAAGGCGGTGCCCAGAGTGCTGCAGGCTGATAAGCACACCCAGCTGTACCTCCCGAGATTGAGAACCCCAGAGCTCTTGAGAGATTTGGCTCCAGATTGTGACCTTCCTGGCAGCTGTGTCACTCTCTGGTTAGCTCTAGGATTATCTGAGCTTAGCTCCTAAATGCCTCTTACTAGATAGTAAGGTATTTAGTAAACCCTTGAGTACAGTATTTAACCTCTTGGAGCCTCAGCTTCCTGATCTATACAATGATGAAGATATGTACCTCATAGCATGACTACTGAACATGAAGATTAAACAAAATAGTCCACGGGAAGTAGTTAGCATTTAATAAAAAAATCGTTAGACACTGCATTAGTTACTTTTCTATTGCTGTAATAAAACACCATGATCAAGAAAACTTATAGAAGGAAGAGTTTTGGGCTTAGGGTTCCAGGGGATGACAGTCCATCATGGCAGGGGAGCAGAAAGCTGAGAGCTCACATCATCATGCACAGGCAGGAAACAGAGAGAGAAACTGGAAATGGGGCAAGGTCTCTCAATGTCTGCCCAGCAAGGCCACACCACCTCAAGGTTTTATAATCCTCTCCAAACAGCACCACCAACTGAACACCAATGTGTTCAAAAACTTGAGCCTTTAGGGGACTCTTCTCATTCAAACCACCTGTTCCGCTCCCTGTCTCCCTAGGCTCATCATAATGCAAAATGTATTTAATCTAACTTTAAAAGTCTCCTTAGTCTTTGACAGCCTCCATACTACTCAAAAGTCTAAAATCAAATTCTCTTCTGAGACTCAATGTAGTATCTTAATTGTAACCCCCTGCTCAAAAAGCAAATTTCAATATATGATAGAATCAAATACACATTCCTATCCTGAAAGGAAGACATGGGGTCATAGTGAGGAAATACCAGACCAACCAAGACAGGAAGCCAGCAGGGAAAACATCAAATCCTGTAGTTCCATGTTCGGTTTGGGAACTGTAGTTTCTAAAGGCTAACATGACTATGCCCTGCAGCTTGGCCGCCTATGACTACATCTCTCTCTTGGTCTGGTCCCACTCCCTATCTGCAGCTCTCCTTGACAGAGGCCATATGGCCCTGACATCTCTAACATCTTAGGATCTCCAGTGCAACCCAGGCTTCACTTTCTCAGCTTCATGTAGTGGCCTCCCAAAGCTCTCTGAAACCAGAGGAAAAATCAATGACCCCCTCATTCATGCATCTTTCATGCCTCATGCTGCCAAGTTCACTGGCCAATTTGGGATGGACCCTCCCCACTTTAAGCAGCCTTTGTGTGTTTTCTCTCTTTCTTTCTTTCTTTCCTTCCTTCCTTCCTTCCTTCCTTCCTTTCCTTTCCTTTCCTTTTTTCTTTTCTTTTCTTTTCTTTTTGAGATAGGGTCTCCCTATAGCCCCACCTGGCCTAGAACTCACTCTGTAGACCAGACTGGCTGGCCTTGAATTCACAGAGATCCTCCTGCCTCTGCCTCCCACGTGCTGGGATTAAAGGTTTGTGCTGCCACCATGCCCAGCTTAAAGATGGTTCTTAGCTGCTTTGTGGGTGCTGGGAATCGAACCTGGGTCCTCTGCAAGAGCAGTGGAGCTCTTAACTGCTGAGCCATCTCTCCAGCCCTGTATGTTGTTTTGTAGGAGCAGAAAACTTCTTGGGCCTTTTACAATTTGGAAGCGTAGCTGGGTGGTGCCTTGTGCTGAAAAGCAGTCTTCCCATTCTTATGTAGAAGATACCTCTCCTAAATGGTGCTGATCTTATCAATGAGAGCCTCTCTTCCAGGATGTGCCTTGGTTGCTACATTAAGCATCCTAGTGCTCTCTTTTTCTGTAAACTGTAATTTTTTGTTTCTCTTTTGTCCCACTGGCTCTTTTTCATTATACCACAGATTTTCAATGGTAGGCTAGCTTGAAATTTCCTCTGTCAAAGAAATTAGAACACTACTTTTTAATTTTAAGTTTTTAATTTTTTTGGACAGGGTATTCTTGCGGCCACAGCTATATTGGAACTCACTAGTAGACCAGGCTGGCCTTGAACTCACAAAGATCTGCCTGCCTCTGCCTCCCAAGTGCTAGGATTAAAGGCGTGTACCACCACACCTGGCAGTCCATTACTTTTAAATTTAGCTTCAGGCAAGTTCTTGGGACTCTGACAGAAGCCTGCCAGATTTTTTTTTTTTTTGCCAAAATAGCCCAACTCCTGTTTAAGTCCTTGTTTCCTTCTCCCTCTGAAACATCTTCTGCAGAGCCTCTACTAGAATTATCCATTAAGGTCTGCTTATAGCATTCAACTGCTTTTCTAGCCCAAAGATCCAAAGTCTTCCACATTCCCCCATAAAACAACATGGTCAAGTTCTTCACAGTGATAGCCCTTCTGGAACCAACTTCTGTATCAGTTACTTTTCTGTTTCTGTGATGCAACACCATGACCAAGACAATTTGTAGAAGGAAGAGCACATTTGGGTTTAGGGTTCCAGAAGGATAAGAGTCCACCAAGGAATGGGAGGCATGGAAGGAGGTAGCTGGAGCAGGAAGCTGAGAGCTCACATTTTCCAGCACTCACAGGAAGCAGAGAGAGAACTGGAAGTGGGGCAAGGTTGTGAACTTGCAAAGCCTGCCTCCAGTGACATGCTTCCTTCAGCAAGGCCCTGCCTTCCTAAATAGTGCCACCAACCTACCAAGAGTTCAAATATTTGAGCCTATAGGGGACACCAGCACCAATGGTAATGCTTGGCACCTGCATCAGGAGACATGTTCTGTAACACCACAGAATTTTGCTCCCTCCTGCCCGGAACCAATAAATGGAGAGGCAGAGTGATGGACGAAGGAAGAGCTTTATTAGCTGCAAACAAGCATGTTAGAAAATGGCAAGCAGGCTTTGCCTTTCAATGGCCATCTTACCTCTTGCCCTAAGGGAGACTTTTGCATGTTTTTCAAGGAAGGTATATAATCCTCAGAAATGTTGGCACCTAAACTGTCCAAGGCAGCCTATTCTGGAGTGCTAATTGTGCACAGTTTATTTCCTTCATGTAAGACCTTGAGAGTTGCAGTTCAATATTTCTGTGTTGATTAAATTCCTGTGTCTGGTTATTGTTGTAGCCAGTTTTTCAGGCAAGTACCCTTCCCCAAGCTGACCTCTCATAACTTGAGACTGGACAGAGCTCAGGAAGGGAGGACTTGTTAGATTCTTAGCTAACTTCAGTGAGCAGGTAATCTTTGAAAGGTAGATTTTGGTGGGCAGCTAATTCTGGAGAGAGCACGGAGCAAACCAAAACTATGGGGATGGAGAGAGAGAGAGAGAGAGAGAGAGAGAGAGAGAGAGAGAGAGAGAAATTGAGAAGGTCCCAAAATTAAGTGAAATACTAAGAAATCACAGGATGAAATGAAAAAGAAATAGAAACACTCATCCAATCAAGAGGAAATGGGAAAAAGCCTCAGAAATAGACGGAAAGCAGAACAAAGAATATCAGAATAATCAGACCTTAGAGACACACGAACAACTAAAAAGCTCAAGTAAAGATACAAAAATTAAAATTAACAATACCAAAAGTTGGAACACCGGGAAATATAGACACACTATGAAAAGATCAAACCTTCGAGCATATGAATAGAGGGAGGAGAAGAATCCCGAGAGATAGTATGATCAGATCTCAACAAAAAAATAGATGAAAATATCCCCAAACAAAAAAAGGAACAAACCCCATACAAAACAAGAAGCACATAGAACTCCAAACAGAAGAAGTCAGAAAAGAAACTCCCCATGCCAAGGAAGAAAATAAAAAAAGAAATAAAGCATTCCTGGAATTGAATGACAATGAATAATACAACACAACAAAACCTATGGGACACTTAAAAAGCAGTCCTAAGAGGAAAGTTTTATAGCCCTGAGTGCCTACATAAAAACAGAAAGATACAAGTGAAGATCTACACTGCAGCTAAAAACCCTTGAGAGACAACAACAAATACCCTAAATGCAGCAGACAGGAGGAAATAACAAAATTCAGTGCAGAAATCAATGAATGAAACAAAGAAAACACATAGAAAAAAATATCAATGAATCCAAAAGTTGGTTCTTTGAGAGAATAAACAAGATAGACAGACCTCTAGCCCAGTTAACAAAAAGAAAGAAGGAACAACTCCAAATCAATACAATCCGTGATGAAAAGGGAAATATCACACAGACAAGGGAAAGAGTCCAGACATCATACAGGAAACTTCAAAAACCTATACTCTCTAAGTTTGAAAACCTAGAGAAATGGATGAATACTGAATCCTGGCGATCACCAAAGCTCAACCAAGAAGAGATCGACAGCTTAAACAGAACCCATAAATATGAAGAATTGAAGTGTAATAAGAAACCTCCCAACTAAAAAAGGCCAGGCCCAGATGGTTTCACAAAGCAGAATTCTATAAAACATTTCAAAAAGACTTGTAACCATTATTATCAAATTGTTTAGAAGGATACAAACAGAGGAGAATTCTCCCAAATCCTTCATGAAAGCCAGCATCACTCTAATACCCAAACCAGGCAAAGATACAACCAAAAGAGGAGAACTATAGACCCATCTCATAATAAGAACATAGATGCAAAAATTCTCAACAAAATACTTGCAAACTGCATACAGACCACATCAAGATCATCCATCATGACAAGTTGGATTCATACCAGAAATGCAGGGATGGTTCAACATATGAAAATCAATAAATATCATCAAACAGATAAATGGACTAAATGACTAAAGACAAAAAACCACACCATCATCTCAATTGATGCAGAAAAAGCCTTGACAAAATCCAGCATCCCTTCATGCTTAAAGTCCTAGAAGGATATTGGATTGGAGGGATCATTCCTCAATGTAATCAAAGCCATATACAGGAAACCCACAGCCAAGTATCATCCTAAATGGGGAAATGACAGAAGCATTCCTTAAAGGTGGAACTTGGCAAGGCTGCCCCCTGTCCACACTCCTCTTCAAATAGTCTTGAAACACTTGCAAGGCAATAAAGCAAGAAAAAGAAATTGGGTCCTAATTGGAGAGGGAGTCAAACTATCCTTTGTTTTTGATTTGATATGATGTTTACATAAGGGATGCTAAAAACTCCACCAGAAAACTCTCTAGAAAACGATTAAGAGTTTCAGTAAAGTGGCAGGATACAAAATAAACCTAAAAATCAGTAGCCTTTCTTACACCAACAATGAGCAACTGAAGAGGGAATCAAGAGACTTCTCCACTCACAATAGCCTCAAAAACAATAAAATACCTAGGAACAACCTAACCAAACACAACGACCCAAAGATCTCATACAACAAAAATTTTAAACCCCCGAAGAAGGAATTGAAAAGACAGTCAGAAGATTGAAAAACGTCCCATGCTCATGGATTGGGAAAATTAATATAGTAAAAATGTCCATTCTACCCAAAATCTTGTACAGATTAATGCAACCCAATTAAAATCCCCGAGTTTCTTCACAGGCTTGGAAAAAAACAAGTCCTAATTTCATTTGAAAAACAAAAGACCCCAATGCCAAGCAACCCTGAGTGAAAAAAGCAAACAGGGGGATCTCTATACCAACTTCAAACTATACAACAGGGCTATAGTCATAAAAACAGCTTGGTACTGGCACAAAAACAGACCTTTTGACCAATGGAACAAAACTGAAGATCCAAACTTGAGCACATTCAATTTCAGCCCACCTCATATTGTGACAAGGGGCCAAGAAGACACAATGGAGGAAAGACGGCATCTCAGCAAGTGGTGTTTGGCAAACTGGATCACCACTTGTTAGAAGAATGAAATTAAACCCTACCTCTTCTGCCCGGTACAAAAGTCAACTCCAGGCCAGGTGTGGTGGCACATGCCTTTAATCGTAGCACTTGGGAGGCAGAGGCAGGCGAATGTTTGTGAGTTCAAGGCCAGCCTGGTCTGCAGAGTGAGTTCCAGGACAGCTGGGGCTACAGGGAGACCCTGTCTCGAAAAGACCAAAAATTAAAAAAAAATTCAACTCCAGATGGATCAAAGACCATGACATGAAACCCCAAACTCTGAAGGCAATAGAAGAAAAAGTTGGCAGCAGCCTACAAGACATAGGCATAGGAAAAGACTTCTTAAATCAGACAGCAGCTGGTGCAAGAATTAAGGTTGACAATTAACAAATGGGACTCATTAAACTCAAAAACTTCTGTACATCAAAAAACAATCAGGAAGTGAAGAGAAGACCCACAGAGGGGGAGGAAAACTTCACAGCGATAATCTGACAAAGCGATGATTCCAGAATATATAAAAGTACTCAAAAAACAAAGAAGAAGAAAAATCAAATGACACTCAAACAAATCAAAAAAAAAAAAGAGCTGAACAGAGTACTTCACAAGTGAGAAATTAAAGATGGCTGAGAAACATCTTAAAAAAGTGTTTAATGTCACTAGAATAATTAAGGAAATGCAAATTAAAAACCACTTTAAGAGATCATCTCACTCTGATAAGGACTGGCTAGGATCAAGAAAAAAATGATACCAAGTGCTGGAGAGGTGTGGGGAAAGGGGAACACTCATCGTTGCTGGTGGAATGTAAACTTGTACAGCCACTTATGAAAGCAGTGTGGAGACCCCTTGGCAGACCAAAATGAGCCTTACCACCTGACCCAGTCAATACCACTCCTGAGTAAAAACCCACAAGACTCCTTCTTACCGTAGAGATACTGCACAGCTATGTTTATTGCAGCTCTGTTACTGGAGTGTAAAGCTGAGAATGGAACCAACCCAAATGCCCCTCAGCTGAAGAGTGGTAGAGAAAATTGGTACATCTACACAATGGAGTTCTGTTGCAGCAGTAAAAAAAGACGTCAGTGAACTTTGCAGGTAAATGGATGGAACTAGAAGATATTATGTTAAGTGAAAGTAACACAGTCCCCAAAAACAAATGACGAATGGTATCCTCCTCTGTGGTATGCTAGCACCAATACCTAGTTTAAGTATTTCTTTGTTAGAGTGGGTTAATGTATTTGGAAACAATAACAACAACACAACAACGCAAAAAGACTGCACCAAGGAACTGACTGAAATGGGTGAACTGGTGGGGTGGGGGGGTTGGGAGGGGGACACAGTCTAGATTTGATTTGTAACACAATCTTGTACAAAAATATAAAAACAATAAATTTTTAAAAAATGAAGAAAAAAAAGAAATAAAAAAAAAAAAAAAAGGAAATAGGGAGGCTGCTGGGATTGAGAGTGTCTGTTACCTTTGAAGGGTTGCATCTTCCAAACAGCTGTTAATAAGTGTCCAGAGCCTTGCCAGGTCTGTTCTCTATTCAGTCCAGCAGCACTGGCCACCACTGACTGACGCCTGCTTGCAAGGCAACTGCTGTGAGTGAAAACCCAGTTTTAAGTTTTACTAAGTTAACTGATAGCTAGCTCAGTGAATAGAAAAATTTTAAGTACATTTGCAAAAACTTGGGTGTCAGCTGATGAAATGATTCAGATGGTAAAGGCACTTGCACCCAACCTGACGCCTGTCCCCCTGGGAGACTGGGAAGAGAACCAACTCCCAAAAGTTGTCCTCTGACACACACACACAAACACCACTGTCATTAATTAATTTAACTAATTAATTAATTAATTAATTAATTAATTTGGGGGGCTCTTCTCTTCCCAGCGTGGCCTGGAACTACTATAGAGAACCAAACTGTCCTTCATTTCAAAGAGACCCCCTCCAGAGCCTCTTAAGTGTTTTGGATTGAAAGGTGTTGTTGCCACCACATTAGGTTGGTTTTACTTTTTAACTGTGACTATCTAATAGAATTCAAAATGGTGAATGTGGCTTTATGTTTAATTACCCATCTGAACAGCACTGGGAATGCACACAATATAGGATTCTTTATTGCAACACCTTTTTTCAAGGAATTTATTTAGGTCTTATTTGGAGCAGATGTACTCCCTATACCCCAGCTGCCTGGAACTTAACTACATAGGTTATCTCTACGGCTTTCGGCCTTGAAACTACAGAGATCCCTCCGTCTGCCTTCTAAGTTACGGGATTAAAGACATCACTGCACCACACACCCACCGCCGCTGCAACAGTTTTTAATTTTTAACCAGCATGGGGCTAGGAGGTGATACTCAGTGCTAAAGCGCACCTACGTAGCACAAGTGAGGACCTTGGTTGATCCCTCTAGCAAGAGGAAGCAAGCGGAGAAGAATTAACCCCTCTTTTTAAATTTTTTGTTTGTTGTGTCTGTGTACACACTGCTTGTATGATGCCATGTGCATGTGAGGCCAAGAGGTTGACCTTGGGCATGTCTTCTTCAAGATGTATTAAGTTCTAGGAAAGGAACAGGACTTGAGAGAACGGGAATATATACACAGTATAAATAATGTATTTTACATACATATATATGTATATTGGGGACTGGAATGAAGAATAGTCCCAGCAGTTAAGAGCATGACCTACTCTTGCCAGACCCGGGGTTCGCCTTTCAACCACCCCACATGGCATGTGAGACCGTCCTTAACGTCCATTTCTGGGGACTCCGAATGCCCTCCTTCTGCCTCACAGCATTGCACGAACAGGGTGCACAAAACCTACATTTTTTTGCATCATTTTTTTATTATACAAAAAATAAAATTTAAAAAAATTAAAAAAGATATATATTGTAATATAATATATTATATAGTATATATATTTAAAGGGGACTTACTGTGAGGCTGAGAATCCATAAGTTGCTTCTCAGTCCTTAAGGCTGGATGTCTCAGCAGTCCCATCTGGCCTGAAAGGTCCCTGGAGGTGTATAGGGACGTTTCATTCGGTTTCCAGTCTTACAGTGGAAGCCAATAAGAAACTTATGTTCTACTATGGAATAGAGAGGAATGCACAGCAACAGGGATAGATGACATCACCAAGTAGGTGAAGGCCAGGAGGCAAAAGTAAAGTTCTTCTTCCGTCATTTATCGTGGCTCTACCAGTATGTGCTGTATATTCAAGGCTGCTCAGAGGGCTTGATTTTTTTGTTGATTTTAGATCCAGTCCAAGGTGCAACCAAGACAAAGATGTTCTTGTTCTACAGGAGCGACATCAACTGTATTCCGAGGCAAGGTTATCTCATCACTGCACCCTCGCGCTCGCTGAGTAGGCTAGCTGGCTGACCAGCAGGCCCCCAGGCTATCCTCCTCTCCAGCCCCCTAGATCTTGGATAACAAGCACATATCACCGTGCCCAGATTTCTTAAGTGTGGTTTCTAGAGATCAGAATCAGATCTTTACGCATTCGTGAGGCAAGCGCTTTACCAACTGAACTTTCCCCCAAGCTTCTGGTTAATACCTTTTCAGAGAAGGTTGTATTCACATCTATCTGAGAGGTTTCCTCCACATTATCATGAATATGGACATAAGAGCCATGTGTTCTGAAATATTTTATTTATGTCTCCCATGTAGACCTAGTCACTGCCAAGCACCTTTTTAAAGGAATAAAATTTTAAAATAACGATAATACAGAGGGCCACCCATTTAATGGATTCCACAGCCAGAATCAAATACGAATAAAATAACGCAGCAAAATAATTGTATTAACCAAGGTGACCCGCTTTCTTCAACTGTCGTATTTCCTAACCATCTAACATAATAACTATGTACATAGCATTTACATTGTTGAAGATATTACAAGTAATCTAAAGCTGGCTAACAGGAGGATGTGGCTAAGTTACATGCAAATGCTACTTGGTTTTATATAAGGGAGTTAAGCACCTGTGCATGTGAGTATCTGTGTTGGCTATTGGCACTAATCTCTCTTATATACTGAAGGATAACCGCATGAAGTTATTTTAAAATAGTATTCTAGTCCTAAAATGAATTGTACTTGTTAATTGAAGTAATTCTTGTATAAATATTTTATCAGACAGATCTTAAAATAGACCATTTGTGGATGCCAATTTGAAGATTGCTGTTATGTAATACATTCCTATGGAACTGAAGTTAGAATCAGATGTTGTAAATCTATCTTGACTTTCTTCCATTGAATTCTCTTTGATATTCCTAATCATTTGTTTCTTGTATCTGGATTTTTTTTCCTCCAAAATTCCCCTTTGCTCCTCTGCATATTTTGCTTTCTGTATCTCTTTTCCCCAGCACTCCAGGACAGGCTCAAGGCCATCACAGAGATTAATGCATAGTTTGCTTAAGGAGAAAGGTAAAAATGAACCAAAAGGTCCAAGCTGAGGAGATGGACAGAGAGTTGAACATAGAAAACAGCCAGTTTAGGGCTGGAGAGATGGCACAGGGGTCTAGAGCGCTGACCGCTCTTACAGGAGGACCCGGGTTCGATCCAAAGCACCCACATGGGTGTGCTGAGAAATGTCCGGAAACCCATTCCCGGAGAAACAGCCCAGTTCCAGGGGATCTGACAACCCTCTCTCTTCTGACCTCCGCGGCTTGCACGACACAGTGCCAAACCTACATGCAAACATTACAATTCAGACATAGAAGAATAAAATAAAAATTAAATAAAAAAAAATTAAAAAAAAGAAAACAGCCATTGAATTCAAATGTCAAAGCGTTTCAATTACGTTTTTTCGTATGGGTAAGGAAATGTACTTCCTGCATGTAGGTTTGTGCACCTGTGTGCCGGCAATGCCGCGCAGGTCAGAAAAGGGCTACGGATTCCCTACAAACTGGAGTTAAAAAAGGACGGTTTCAGCCGCCATGTGGGTGCTGGGATTGAAACCTGGGTCCTCTGCAGAGTGGTTGGCACGCTTAACCGCTAGGCTAAGCTCTCCAGCCCCTGCTTTTCATTGTTTTTTTAAGTTAAAATTTCATGTGGGTAGGGGGACAAAGAGATTGCTCAGTGGTTAAGAACACTGGCTGGTTTTGCAGAGACCCAGGTTAAAAGGCCCCAGTACCCATATGGCTAACAACTCTTCATACTCTATTTCCAGAGGAATCTGATGCCCTTCTTCTGGCCTCAGTATAAGCATTACTGAACACCAGTGCACTTACATACAGGCAAGACAAATACACATATACATAAAGAAAAAAGGGGTGTTGGGGTGTGTGGTGAATGCCTGGGGGGGGGCACTAGTTAGAGGAATATATCACGGAGGGGGAGGTATTATTGGTTTTAGATTTCATTCTGGGTCTGCGTTTTGATATCACACTTCTCTCTGCTTCCTCTCTGCAAAGAAGTAAAGTACAGCCTCTACCACGAAGTTCCACCAACACGATGTTCTGCCCAAGTGTAAGCAGGAACTGAGCCTTGCAAGCAGGAGCCAAATGAGTCCTGTCTTTTCTTATTTCTCTCAGGATTGTTTGTCACAGCAGTGAGAAGAGGAACTAATCCATCCTCTAATACCCAGCACAAACACATGCCCTGCACAAACAGCACAAACACATGCCCTACACACACAAACAAACATAGCCCTGTAACACAAGCACAAACATGCCCCTGTAACACACAGCACAAACCATGCCCTGTACACACATCACAAACACATAAACCCTGTACACACAGCACAAACACATGCCCCTCCACACACAGAACAAACACATGCCCTGTACACACACAGCACAAACACATGCCCTCCACACACAGCACAAACATATGCCCTGTACACACACAGCACAAACAAATGCCCTGCACACACAGCACAAACAATGCCCATGTAAACACAGCACAAACGCATACACTGTACACACGAAACAAAAAACACATGTCCCTGTACAAACACACACACACATGCCCCTGTACACAAACATCACAAACACATGCCCTGTACACACACAGCACAAACAAATGCCCTGCACACACAGCACAACAGAACCAAGGCCCTGTACACACACACAAACACAATTCCAAAAGCAAATAAAACAACAAAAAATTAAAAAAAAAAAAAAAAAAAAAAAAAAAAAACCACACACACGCACAAACACATGCCCTGTACACACAGCACAAACACATGCCTGTACACACACAGCACAAACACATGCCCTGCACACACAGCACAAACACATGCCCTATACACACATAGCACAAACACATGCCCTGCACACACAGCACAAACACATGCCCTGTACACACAGCACAAACACATGCCTTGTACACACAGCACAAACACATGCCTGTACACACACAGCACAAACACATGCCCTGTACACACAGCACAAACACATGCCCCTGCACACACAGGGATGCACATTTGCAGCATGCATGCACACACATAACACCACACAACTTCGTAAGCCATTCTGATGTCAGGCTGGAGTCAATTCATCAGCAGTCTCTAAGCACAACCATCCACTCCCGTAAACAATGAATTCCTGTCAACTGCCTCTCACTCCTCCACCCTGTCNCAAAAAACAAAGAAAGTAAACAAATGACCCACTCAAAAGATGGAGCAAAGATCTGGAGAGACTTCACAAGTGAGGAATTAGAGATGGCTGAGAAACATCTTTTTTTTTTTTTTCTTTTTTTGGTATTTTTAAAACAGGGTCTCCCTTTAGTCCCAGCTGTCCTGAAGCTTGCTCTATAGACAAGGCTGGCCTTGAACTCACAGAGATCCGCCTGCCTCTGCCTCCCAAGTGCTAGGAGATGGCTGGGAAACATCTTAAGAAGTGTTTAATGTCACTAATAATTAAGGAAATGCAAATTAAAACCACTTTAAGATATCATCTCACTCTGATAAGACTGGCTAGGATCAAGAAAAAAAATGATACCAAGTGCTGGAGAGGTTGTGGGGAAAGGGGAACACTCATCCGTTGCTGGTGGGAATGTAAACTTGTACAGCCACTATGGAAAGCAGTGTGGAGAACCCTTGGAAGACTCAAAATGAGCTTACCACCTGACCCAGTCATACCACTCCTGAGTATATACCCACAAGACTCTTCTTACCGTAGAGATACATGCACAGCTATGTTTATTGCAGCTCTGTTCACGGTAGTAAAAGCTGGAACCAACCCAAATGCCCCTCAGCTGAAGAGTGGGTAGAGAAAATATGGTACATCTACACAATGGAGTTCTGTGCAGCAGTAAAAAAAGACGTCATGAACTTTGCAGGTAAATGGATGGAACTAGAAGATATTATGTTAAGTGAAGTAACACAGTCCCAGAAAAACAAATGACGAATGGTATCCCTCATCTGTGGATGCTAGCACCAATAACCTAGTTCTAAGTATTTCTTGTTGGGAGTGATGCATATTGGAAAGAACAATAACAACAACACCAACAACAGAAAAGACTGCACCAAAGAACTGACTGAAATGGTGAATCTGGTGGGGTGGGGGGGTTGGGAGGGGGACACAGGTCTAGATTTGATTTGTAACACAATCTTGTACAAAAAATATATAAAACAATAAATTTTTAAAAAATGAGAAAAAAAAGAAATAGAAAAAAAAAAAAAAAGGAAATAAGGAGGCTGCTGGGATTGAGAGTGTCTGTTACCTTTGAAGGGTTGCATCTTCCAAACAGCTGTTAATAAGTGTCCAGAGCCTTGCCAGGTCTGTTCTCTATTCAGTCCAGCAGCACTGGCCACCACTGACTGACGCCTGCTTGCAAGGCAACTGCTGTGAGTGAGAAACCCAGTTCTAAGTTTTACTAAGTTAACTGATAGCTAGCTCAGTGAATAGAAAAATTTTAAGTACATTTGCAAAAACTTGGGTGTCAGCTGATGAAATGATTCAGATGGTAAAGGCACTTGCACCCAAGCCTGACTCCCTGAGTGGAACGGGAGAACCAACTCCCAAAAGTTGCTCTCTGAACACACACAAACACACATGCATAAATTAATTAACTAATTAATTAATTAATTAATTAATTAATTAATTTGGGGGGCTCTTCTCCTTCCCAGCTGGCCTGGAACTCACTATAGAGACCAAGCTGTCCTTCATTTCACAGAGACCCCCTGCCAGAGCCTCCTAAGTGTTTGGATTAAAGGTGTGTGCCACCACATCTAGTTGTGTTTTACTTTTTTAATGTGACTATTAAAGAATTCAAAATGGTGAATGTGGCTTATGTTATATTCCCATTGAACAGCACTGGAATGCACACAATATAGGTTCTTTATTGCAACACCTTTTTTTCAAGGATTTATTTAGGTCTTTTGGAGACAGAGTCTCCCTATAGCCCCAGCTGGCCTGGAACTTACTACATAGACCAGGCTGACCTTGAACTCACAGAGATCCCTCTGTCTCTGCCTTCTAAGTACTGGGATTAAAGACATCATGCACCACCACACCCAGCTCAAAGTTTATTTTTAAAACATGGGCTGGAGGTATAACTCAGTGCTAAAGCACCTACGTAGCACAAATGAGGCCTTGGGTTTGATCCCTAGCAAAGAGAGAAGGAGAAAGAGATTAACACCTCCTTTTTAAATTTTTAGTTTAGTATGTGTATGTGCTTGTATATGCATGTGCATGTGGAGGCCAGAGGTTGACCTTGGATGTCATTCTTCAAGAGCTGTATTAGGGTTCTAGAAAGGAACAGGACTGATAGAACGAATATACATATAGAATATATATGTATTTACATACATATATATGTATATTGGGGCTGGAGAGATAGTTCAGCAGTTAAGAGCACTGACTACTCTTGCAGACCCGGGTTCGATTCCCAGCACCCACAAGGCAGCTGAGAACCGTCTTTAACTCCAGTTTCTGGGGACTCCGATGCCCTCTTCTGACCTCCACAGCATTGCACGACACGGGTGCACAAACCTACATGCAGACAGTACATTCATACACATACAAAAATAAATAAAATTAAAAAAATTAAAAAATGAATATATATATATATATATATATTTAAAGGGGACTTATTGGAGGCTGAGAATCCTGTAGTTTCTCAGTCCATAAGGCTGGATGTCTCAGCAGTCCCAATCTGGCACTGAAGGTCTGGAGGTGTCTAGGGAGTTTCAGGTTTTCAGTCTACATTGGAAGCCATAAGAAACTAGTTCTACTATGGATGAAGGAATGCCACAGCAACAGGATAGATGACATCACCAGTCAGAGTGAAGGCCAGGAGGCAAAATGTAAAGTTCCTTCTTCCATGTCATTTTATCCTGGCCTCTACCAGATGTGCTGCCTATATTCAGGCTGCTCAGAGGCTTGCATTTTGTTGATTTAAGATCCAGTCAAGGTGACAACCAAGACCAAGATGTCTCTCTCAGGAGACATCCACTTGTATTCGAGGCAAGGTCTATCTATCACTGCACCCTCGGCTCGCTGAGTAGGCTAGGCTGGCTGACCAGCAGGCCCCAGGATCCTCCTACTCCAGCCCCCTAGATCTTGGATAACAAGCACATATCACCGTGCCCAGATTTCTTAAGTGTGGTTTCTAGAGATCAGAATCAGATCTTTACGCATTCGTGAGGCAAGCGCTTTACCAACTGAACTTTCCCCCAAGCTTCTGGTTAATACCTTTTCAGAGAAGGTTGTATTCACATCTATCTGATAGTTTCTCCACATTATCATGAATAGTGACAGTAGAGCCATGTGTTCTGAAATATTTTATTTATGTCTCCCATGTAGACCTAGTCACTGCCAAGCACCTTTTTAAAGGAATAAAATTTTAAAATACTATATACAGAAGGGCCACCCATTTATGGATTCCACATCCATGAATTCAAATACAGAATAAAAATAACGAAGAAAATAATCTGTATTAACATGTACAGGCTTTCTTCACTGTCAGTATTTCCTAAACAATATAACATAATAACTATTTACATAGCATTTACATTGTTGAAGATATTACAAGTAATCTAAAGCTGGCTAACAGGAGGATGTGGCTAAGTTACATGCAAATGCTACTTGGTTTTATATAAGGGAGTTAAGCACCTGTGCATGTGAGTATCTGTGTTGGCTATTGGCACTAATCTCTCTTATATACTGAAGGATAACCGCATGAAGTTATTTTAAAATAGTATTCTAGTCCTAAAATGAATTTTACTTGTTAATTGAAGTAATTCTTGTATAAATATTTTATCAGACAGATCTTAAAATAGACCATTTGTGGATGCCAATTTGAAGATTGCTGTTATGTAATACATTCCTATGGAACTGAAGTTAGAATCAGATGTTGTAAATCTATCTTGACTTTCTTCCATTGAATTCTCTTTGATATTCCTAATCATTTGTTTCTTGTATCTGGATTTTTTTTCCTCCAAAATTCCCCTTTGCTCCTCTGCATATTTTGCTTTCTGTATCTCTTTTCCCCAGCACTCCAGGACAGGCTCAAGGCCATCACAGAGATTAATGCATAGTTTGCTTAAGGAGAAAGGTAAAAATGAACCAAAAGGTCCAAGCTGAGGAGATGGACAGAGAGTTGAACATAGAAAACAGCCAGTTTAGGGCTGGAGAGATGGCCTAGCGGTTAAGAGCGCCGACCGCTCTTACAGAGGACCCGGGTTCGATCCCCAGCACCCACATGGTGGCTGAGAACTGTCTGAAACTCCAATTCCAGGAGAACTCCAGTTCCAGGGGAATCTGACACCCTCTTCTGACCTCCGCGGCATTGCAGGACACAGGTGCACAAACCTACATGCAGACAGTACATTCATACACATACAGAAATAAATAAAAATTAAAATAAAAAAAATTAAAAAAAAGAAAACAGCCAATTTAATTCCATGTCAAGCTTTTCAATTACTTTTTTTCGTATGTGTATGAATGTACTGTCTGCATGTAGGTTTGTGCACCTGTGTCCTGCAATGCCGCGCAGGTCAGAAGAGGGTGTCGGATTCCCCTACAACTGGAGTTAAAGACGGTTCTCAGCCGCCATGTGGGTGCTGGGGATTGAACCTGGGTCCTCTGCAAGAGTGGTTGGCACTCTTAACCGCTAGGCTATCTCTCCAGCCCCTGCTTTTCAATTTTTTAAGTTAAAATTTCATGTGGGTAGGGGGACAAAGAGATTGCTCAGTGGTTAAGAACACTGGCTGGTTTTGCAGAGACCCAGGTTAGGGTCCCAGTACCCATATGGCTGCTAACAACATCTTTAACTCTATTTCCAGAGGATCTGATGCCTTCTTCTGGCCTCTATAAGCATTACATGACACCAGTGCACTTACATACATGCAGACAAATACACATATACATAAAGAAAAAAATTGGGTGTTTGGGTGTGTGGTGTATGCATGTGGGGGGTGCACTAGTTGGAGGAAATATATCACTGAGGGAGTCTTATTTGGTTTATATTTCATTCTGGTCTCTTTTGATATCACACTTCTCTCTGCTTCCTCTCTGCAAAGAAGTAAAGTACAGCCTCTACCACGAAGTTCCACCAACACGATGTTCTGCCCAAGTGTAAGCAGGAACTGAGCCTTGCAAGCAGGAGCCAAATGAGTCCTGTCTTTCTTATTTCTCTCAGGTATTTTGTCACAGCAGTGAGAAGAGGAACTAATCCATCCTCTAATACCCAGCACAAACACATGCCTTGTACACACAGCACAAACACATGCCCTGTACACACAGCACAAACACATGCCTGTACACACACAGCACAAACACATGCCCTGTACACACAGCACAAACACATGCCCTGTACACACACAGCACAAACACATGCCCTGTACACACAGCACAAACACATGCCCCTGCACACACAGGGATGCACATTTGCAGCATGCATGCACACACATACACCCACACTTCGTAAGCCATTCTGATGTCAGGCTGGAGTCAATTCATCAGCAGTCTCTAAGCACCTCCCCTCCCTTAACAATGATTCCTGTCACTGCCTCTCACTCCACCTGTCGTGAAGCTCTCCACAAAACACAGCTCAAACTCCCCCTGGTGTCTGAGCCCAGCTTGCCTTTCTCCAGGGCTCTCATTGCCCCATAGAAGGCTCCAGAAAATGCTAAGGCCTAGGAATGGATTCTTCTTGTAGCTTATCTAGCAATTTGACAGGATCAAACTGGGCACATTTGCTCAAATATGCTTACATGTACCATAAGGCACATTTAAAATAATGTTTTCTGCTATATAAATAAACTTGAGAGGATTTAACATAAGTATGTTATGAGTTACTTATGATGGGCTGTAATTCTTCATAGTTATCATTCACACTAGGGACTTCTTTTACAATTTGAATATCTAACCCAATTCTTATGAAATTACCATTTTATCAATATGAAAGCCTTGCTAATTAGTGAAGCAGACATTCCTTTGATTTATTCATAGGATTATTATTATTATTATTGTTGTTATTTTGGTCTTTTTTTTGAGACAGGGTCTCCCTGTAGCCCCAGCTGTCCTGGAACTCACTCTGCAGACCAGGCTGGCCTTGAACTCACAAAGATCCACCTGCCTCTGCCTCCCAAGTGCTAGGATTAAAGGCATGCACAATTTTTAGAGTAGTTTTGGATCCACATCAAAATTAAATGGGAAGAATAGACTTCCCATATACACATCTGCTTCCAAGCAACCACCCCACCAGAATGCATATCAGTTATAATTAATGAACCTGTTAGCACATCATGGTTCCCATCAGATCTTGCTCTTGATGTACAATCCATACATGCAGATATGTACCCACCATTATAATGTCATAGAGTGGCTAAGAGCACTTGTTGATCTTGCAGAGGACCAGGGCTTGGTTCCTAGCCCTCAAATCAAGGGACTTACAACCTCCTGTAACTCCAGGAATCTGCTGCCCTCTCTGGCCTCCTTGGGTGCTGCATACTTGTGCATATACAGAGGAGCAGACAAAAGCACATAAACAATAATAACTATAAAAAAAATAAAGAGCCGGGTGTGGTGGCACACGCCTTTAATCCTAGCACCTGGGAGGCAGAGGCAGGTGGATCTTTGTGAGTTCAAGGCCAGCCTGGTCTACAGAGTGAGCTCCAGGCCAGCTGGGGATGCAGAGAGACCCTGTCTCAAAAAGACAAAAATAAAATAAAATAAAATAAAATAAAATTAAATTAAATTAAAATTAAATAAAATAAAATGTCGTAGAGAATACTGTAGCTTCACTGTCCTCCAAGCACTCTGTGCTCTACCTGTTCGTCTCTCCCTTCCTCCTCCCTAACTCCTGGAAGCTACTGATCTTTTTTTTATTGTCCCTGTAGTTCTGTCTTTTCCAGAAGGTTGTACATTTGGAATCATGTGGGAATGACTTTTATTAATGGACATAATCTGGACTAATAACTTTTAGTTAACTCCACCAAAACTATGTGCTCTAGGGTCTGATGAATAAGGCTTCTCCTTGGCAACCTCAGTTTCATACTCCACCCCAAAAGATAATGAATGAATGTGGGTATGCTTGAGAATTAACATATGCAAATGATGCAAGCAGTACACCCACCATCTCCATTGTACACAGTGAAGATTGGGAAAGGATGTGAGATCTTGGACGAATGAGATTCTAGGGGTGAAAATGATAGATGGTCTGTTACGATTAAGGGTGGAGCTGAATTTGAACTTGTGTTTCCCCAGTGAACATGGAGAAACCATTTTGAATAAATTATGGATGTGGCTGGACAGGGAACACAGTTGGAAAAACAGGTTCCAAGGACAGTTCCACCAACACAGGATGAAGACGGAAACAGCTCCATTTGAACAGGTTGAAGGGTCAAGAGAGCTCCATCGACCCAGTTCTGGGACACAGATGGTTCTAACTGATAGCTGGGGAACTAGTATCCTCCAAGTTCCAGCCCATGTAAGAACTTGAGTCAGTCTATTTGTTCAGGTGATCATAATGTTGGCATAATAAATGTCACAGAATCATATAGTATGTAGCCTTTCAGATTAGTTTCTTTCACTTAATAACATGTTTTTAGGTTCCCTTCATGTCTTTCTATAGCTTGATAACCCCTATGATTTTAGCTCTGCACAATAGTCTATTATCTGGATGTGTCATAGTTCATCTGTTAATTCATCCAGGACCTTTATTAGGGAGTGTTCTTGGGAAGGAGGATTTCCGATGACCAAAGGTGTATGACTGTCAGGCGTATTTACCCCATTGACCAAGGCCCTGTTGTGTTTATGTCAATGACCAAATATGTCCATTAGAGCTAATTATCCAGAGACTGGGGAAATGACTACCAAGAGTGTCTGTGGACCAGTAGATTTACTGTGACCCATTTACCAGTAGATTTACTGTGACCCTTTTACCAGTAGATTTACTGTGACTCCACACACTCCCACTCTAATGAGAGATGTCATCGGATGATTTGGATCTTTAGGTTTCAATGTCAACTTGAAACTTGCAGTCAAATATCCTCAAAATGTTTGAATAATTCCCCTTCTCTATACACAGTTATCTTGGGAGAAAGCCCTAGATCCTTTTGAGGAAGAGCTAGAGAAATTATCACCATGAACACATGCTGTGGAAATGGAAGGCTCTGCCTCTTGGAGATCTGATCTTTTCTTAAGTCGATGGCTTCTGTGGCAAGGAGATATCTCTTTTTCAGGCATAACTTACCCTCATATTTCTTTTTTAAATATTTTATTATTTTCATTTTATATCTACAAGTGTATGTATTCCTTGCATATAGGTAGGTGCAATGCCCACAGAGGTCAGAAGAGGGCAATGGATCCCCTGGAACTGGAGTTAAGGATGGTTGGCCATGTGGGTGCTGGGAATTGAACCCGGGTCCTCTGCAAGAGCAGTCAGTGCTCTTAACTGCTGAGCCACCACTCCAGCCCTCAGCTGTACTCATCATTCTAATTTATTTGTCATCGGATATATATATATATATATATATATATATATATATATATATATATATATTTAAGACAGGGTCTCTCTTTTGCCCCAGCTGACGTGGAATTTCCTATGTACACCAGGCTGGCCTCAATCTTACAGAGATAAACATGCCTCTGCCTCCTGAGTGCTGAGATTAAAGACANTCTTGTTTGCTGCCCATCTAGTTTGTTCCAGGATACTGTGTTCCATGAAAGTCTCTGTAATTCTATGTGCATTTGACCGGTTGGCTCTCCAACCTGGATGTTTGTTATGATAGTTTCCTCATATCTGGCTTCTGACAATCAGATATCAACCCCGTACCTTGTTATTCTGGGGTTTTATTATTCCCAGTACTATTAACCCAGTACTGTAGGAGAATTTAGTCCTGGTCTAGAAAAGACTGAACTTCTTATGGATCCTAGCAGCATTTAACAGGATGCTCCCAAGTGCCTTGGTAATCTGTGTCTCATCTAGGGCCTATAGGTAAGACATGGTCATCTGGTGGGTCTTCTGGCCTGTCATGGTATATCCAACCTATTGTGCTCACTGTGTAGGGTATTTTCATCCCTACCTTCTACTTCCAGTCATACCAATTCAGATTATTCCTCCTAACTTGATGTAGGCCATTGATTTTATTATGCTTCTAGGATTCATCCTGGATGTGTATTTGCCCAAGGGTCATACATACAGCATGTAAAATTCAGTATCCTGGCAGAGTGTGCTTATATGAGTCACTTTTTGTTGCTGTGATAAAAACATCATGACCAAAAATGACTTGTGGAAGAAACTGTTTATTTTGGCTTGCAAGTCCATATAGAGGGGGAGGTGGCAGCAGGTGGCCTGAGCAAGAAACTGAGGGTCCCAGCTCAGCTGCACACATACAGCAGAGAATGGGAACTGGAAGTAGGCTAAGGCTATGAACGCTCAAAGCCAGCCTAGTGACATACTTCTCCAGAAAGGCCTCACCTCCTAAAGATTCCATGACCTCCCCAAACAGGGGACTAGGCCACCAACTGACCAAATGCTCAAATACCTGAGCCTATGGGGCCGTTTCCCATTCAACTCTCTGCAGTTACCTCTTTTATCCATATTCATGGTCTGTAGTGGTTGTTGATCTAGCACTTTAAAATCCAGCCAGCCTTCAGCAGGGCATGGTGGCATATGCCTTTAATCCTAGCACTTGGGAGGCAGAGGCAGGCAGATCTTTGTGAGTTCAAGGCCAGCCTGATCTACATAGTAAGTTCCAGGACACCAGAGCTACAGGGAGACCCTGTCTCAAAAAGAAAAACAAACAAACAAAAATCAGCCAGCCTCTTGTGTACCTTTTCCAGTTCCTGATAACTCAGTGTGAATGGAGGTTAGGGGTTAAAAAGAGTGTTGGAATTTAAATAATAGCAAGATTAATAACACTAGGAATGAGATAAAAGGCCCTGAAGCTGGACGTGACTAAGTAAGTTGATGAGGTAAGAGAAAGAAGAGAGCTCTGGGAAGACCAGGCCAGCGTTGGCAGGCCAGCTGGCACCCACTCCTGTGACTGCCCCCTTTTCTTGAGGAACATACACAAGACAGACACCTTTGCTCTTTTACATATTCTTGCTTCTAATGTAGCTAATTGTAATTCACAGACTTAATTATGGGTAAGAATGGCTTCTACAAAGCCTCCATCTACCCCAGACCACCCAGTAGATAAGCAGTTAAACTTGAGGTGGCCAAAAATTTGTAGCTACGTCTTGGTACCTATGACAGGAATTATCTCCCCACCATGGTAAAGCTATAAGCTGAGTAAATATGAGAACAGAGATCATAGCCTAGTTAACAGTTAACAGACCCCACTAAGTTCTAAGACCAGCAGCACATACAAGTTTGGCAACAGCAACACTGCCCAGGGCTAGTATCAAGGTCAGCAGCTAACAAGGCAAAAGTCAGAGATGGACAGAGGGGCCTTCAGCTACTCCTAACTGGGCAAACAACACACAAACAGCATGAGATCATCTCTCAGGTTGGCCGAAAGAACATGCACAGAGTGTATTGGCCTGACCCAGGATACACTTAGAGAATTTATCGGTCTCAATAGAAATTACTTCAGTCTTTGTTCAGTGTCTGCCAAAAGTTTTATGAAACGCCCCAGAGAGATAGCTCAATGGTGTTCACTCCCGTAGTTCTCCTCCCAAGTCGTGGAAGCTTTTCCCACCTTTCCTAATTTCCCTAGTAAACCTTGTTTTCACTTTGCTTACTCCTGTGTGTCCATGTCTTTAATCATCACTGATGTGAGACAACAACTGATGACCTTTCAGGTCTGGCATCCTAAGTCCTTGGGGCCTGTGTGTTTGGACCTAGAAAGATCCTGTTGCTCTCAAGGAACTCCATCACTGTAGCATTCAGTGTTTCTGCAGTGTTCCGGGGTATAATCACTTTTTGTCATCAGGAGACACATCTCAGCACATCCTCAAGAGACATATGCTGGAACTTAATCCTAGATGTTGCTTTAGTGGGTAGAGGGAATGAATGAGAAGAGACAGCAATACAGTAGTAGCTCAAGAGCAAAGCCACTGCAGTTGGAGCCAGTGGAAAGCAGACTCATAACAAGCAGCCTGGCAAGATAATGCCCATGAGTGTAATAATGGTATGAATGTTATGGGAGTAACCAACTGCTTTCTGCTTGGCTGTAAAGACAAGAGGAAATCCATGCATGGTAATTCTGGCTAAGAGTCCATGGCTATGGGGTGTACTTACTTCTGTTATTTTGCTAAACAAACATGGTATCAACTCACCTTCTAAATGCATATCTCTCTACATTTGGATAAGTGCAGCTCTCAGTCCTCGTCAGAGGAGTATCTTTGTGCAATGGACATTGGTTAAAACAGAGAATTATAACTTGTTGAAGTGCAGAGAAAAATGTCTGTAGAATGCTGAGATACATCTGTACCACATCCCTCCTCCCAAGGCCCAGAGGACATTATGAAAGATGGGACAGAAAGATTATAAGAACCACACATCTCAGGGGACTAGGGTAAAACAGTGTCTTCTGAACATGATAGGACTATTGCACTCATGAACTCATAGAAGCTGTGGTTGCTTGCACAAGACCTGCACAAGATCACGGTGGCCAAGATTCCAGCATGGAGGAAGGAAAGTTATATGAATGAATCCTGTTACCCAAGACTGAGGAGCTGTTGACAGTTGATGGATACTAGGGGAGGAAGGGTCAGTTTTCTTTAGGTCCCTGGTTGGTTGACCATGCTCCAGGAAAAAGCTCCATAGTTATGCATATATGAGCAGCACTAATTGGACTCAGTGGATTAAAAGGAGAAAAAAAAGGAGGACATGAAGTTGGGGCAAAGGCATGGGGGAGGGTGCTGGTCACTTGGGTCTGGTTCTTTAAAGGTCAGTACTGGGGAAGGCAACCCTCACCCTGTCCCCTTCTCTGTTCCCTGGCATAGGCCAGGTCAAGGGAGAAGTGGACTGCCGTGGGTGGAATTTCATTCTCCCCAGGACCGTGAGACTCCCTTGTAACTGTATGTTTATACCCATAGACAATTACCAGTCCCAGCCTTAATCAGAGAAGCCTTACTTTCCAGTAAATTATGGTGAATGGAGAGACTCTTGGCTGTGCAAGAGGCTGAGAGCAAGTGATAGTTGAGTGCTCCGCCCTAAACAGGACATTAACACCGTCCTTTCCAAGACTCAGGTTAAGAGAGAGGGAACAGAAAGAATGCAAGAGCCTGAAGGTAGGGAGAAGGGCTGTGAAATGCCATCTTTGTGGCAATACACAGTCACCACAATCACAAAACCTCAGCACCTGCAGATGACTGCTCTGGGTCTAATACAAGAATGGGCCAGTCAAGAGACAGGCATGGATGAAGGAGGTTCTCAGAGGCCCTGGCCCTTCCTGCTGAACTAAGTCCTTGCCTTCAGCACTGGTGACCCTAGCAGGCTACAGTGGATAGTCCCAAACTGATGGTCACACAGATGGTCACACAGAGCAACCATAATGCTTTATATACATGTATGAGACTGTCAAATAAGCATAATGCATTATATACATGTATGAGACTGTCAACTAACTTAAAGAAAAAAATCAGGGTGACGATTATCTCTGATGGAACCAAGTGTCTGTCACATGTGGGGTACACAAAGGTGCTTTTGTGGTGTTGGTAATGTTCTCTGTCTTGACATGGAAGGTTGTTAAGCTGTCACATTTATGATGTGCACATTTCATATAAACCTATTTCTGAATAAAAGGAAGAAAACCCAGCCAAAGAAAATAAAGATGTTGTTTATATTCCACCAAAACTCTCTGGGCTCACTAAATACAACACCGTGTATAGCATTGGACACTTGGCCCTTACTTTACATGAGGCTTTTGAAAAACTTCCCGAGATAGACTTTTGAAAGTTGTCATACTTTCCCAATACACTTGAAACGTTTGTGTACAGTTGTGTGTCAGAAGCAAAAAGAAACCCCACATTTCCCCAGCCTGCTCTGTTGTTCTCCTGAAACACCGAATCTCGAAATTTTATTTGTTTTTAAATTTTATGTGTTTTGAGTATTTTGCCTGAATGTATGTAAATGCACCTGTGTTGTGCGATGACTGAAGAAGTCAGAATAGGGCATCTTATCCCTGGCAAGGGCTGTGAACCACCATGTAGGTGCTTGGAATTGAACCCGAGTCCTCTTCAAAAGCATCCAGTGCTCTTAACCACTGAGGCATTTCTCCAGCCCCTGAAACATAGTATCTTGATTTAATGTCAACCTGAATTAAGAGTAATGTGTGAAAATCCTGAAGAGGTATGAAATTCTAGCCTAGATGTATGGCTTTTCTGCATGCTGAGTGCTAGGCCACACATAACCTGAGACTTAAAGCATATTTTCTATGTATTTATAGATAAGGAAATCAAGGGAATGAATCACAAAGAAACTTGGTAAGGTGATGTAGCTCAAAATGGTAAAGGTATCCTTTGCGCTGTAACCATCGGACTACACTGCCCTTCTTTATCCTCTACAGCGGCACACTGCACAGCCCCTTCTCCATTTCCTGTGAGTTTTCGATGGACTAAGAAAAGTAGGATTCTCACTTTCTAAGCATTCCTATGGTGAATCTTTTGGGAAAACAAACGCAGGGAATCCATAACCCCATTTCTTCCTGCACCTGAACTTGGTTATTCCTACTTCAGACAGCAGGGAGCGCCTCTTAGCTGCTTTTTAAAAGCGTCGGTGGTGGCTGAGTGGGCGTGTTCCAACAACTTGGGCTGAAACGGTAAAAGTAAAATTTAAAACACTACTAAGCAGAGTTTCAAAATGCCACGAAACTTGGTGAACAATGGAAGAGATGGTGGAAAAAAACAACGTCCTCGCTCTCCCGAGTCAATACTGTTTGAGAGGTCTCTCGAGCTACCTGCACGTCGTCCCCAATCCATCTTGGTTTCATTTGCTGCACAGAATTACTTTTCGTTGTTGGGTCCTTTTTTTTTTTTTTTTTTTTTTTTTTTCCCTTCCACAATTTTCCTAATTCCAAAGTCACTGCCTGCGGCCCTGCGTGGACTGGGGAGTGTGGGAGTGATCAGCGTGTACACTTGCCTTCAGCAAATAAGCCGGTCGCAGGTTCCACGCGCTTGCCTCTCCCCGGTTCCTGACCCTGGGGAGAAACGCGCTGGGCTGGGAGACAGCCTCTCCTGTCCTCCCTCATCTGCAGAAACTTGCTTTCTCTCAGTAAGAGCCATGCTTCGGGTGATTGTGGAATCCGCCACTAACATCCCTAAAACGAAATTTGGGAAGCCGGATCCTATCGTCTCTCTTATTTTTAAGGGTAAGGAAAAATTTTCTTCTCTTTCTGAAGCCGTTTTGGAGTGCTGGTCGCCTGGGTCTGGTTCTTTAAAGGTCTGCACTGGGGAAGGCAAGCTCTCCCTGTCCCGTTCTGTTCCCGGGTTACCTGGGTATTTCAGGGGCGAGGTGGACTGTGACTGATAGAATTTCATTTTCCCCAGGACTGTGAGACTCCCTGAATGACCTGCTGTTTTAACACTCATAATGCGATTTCTGTAAACTCTTGGGAGGAAAGTGATACTTGCTGACCTCTTAATTTCAGATACGAAGGTCTTTGTTGGTTGGAAGGGAGGTGCCAATAGATTTGGGGCCGTTTTAAAACTTTCAAAACTTTCTCTGCCCCTGAGATGTGAGTAACGGAGAACAGAAACAATAGTTGTTGATGGTGCCTTTCCCTCTACCTGCCTATGATGCTTTTGTACTGGGTGCCTGATAGGTTAGGTGAAATTACTCTAATTCTGACATCTGTCAGCAGTTGGGGTGCTTTGAGTATATTCTACAGCTTTGAAATTAGTTGCTCATGAACTCCATAGCAGTTCTGCAGCTTGGGAGTCTGGCTCTGCCTTGCTGGGAATGACTTCATTCCCCTTCATTTCAGTTTTCTTCTGCAGAACAGGAGAGGGAGGTTTAGACTAGTTCATCCTTGGGCCCCTTGGAATTCCAAGCAGTTATTTATGATACTGCCTGTGATTGCTGTGGAGCGGAGGGACCACTGCTGTGATGAGATGCTCCCCCGGGGCTGGGGCAAACCTGGACCTGGGGGCTTTGTCTGTTTTCCCTTTGGCCCGGTCACTAATAGGACTGCCCGCTCACATCGTGCTCAGGGATGAGAGGACATGGCACCCAGCAGAGCCCCAGCACTGACAGCACATGTTTCCTGTCCACACCTTGGCACACTTCCCTCTAACTGCGAAAATTTGACTACACCCCCCTCACAGTTTCTGTGTAATTCATCTCTTTGGTCCATTTTATAATCTATTTCTGAAGATCCTATAGACTATAGAGAAATAGAAGAAAAAAACAAAACATGAAACCCAAACTGCTGGCTGGGCATGGTGGCACACGCCTTTAATCCTAGCACTTGGGAGCAGAGGCAGGCAGATCTTTGTGAGTTCAAGGCCAGCCTGGTCTACAGAGTTCCAGGACAGCTGAGACTATAGGGAGACCCTGTCTTGAAAAGACCAAAACAAACAAACAAAAACAAACAAAAAACCCCAAACTGCCAAATGCCTGTTTAGTTTAAACAACTAAGGAGGAAAGAGGATGGGAAAGGAGGAAAGCGAGGAGGAAGAAGAAAAGAAGACAGAGCCAGAGGGCAAAATGTGGGTTCTTAAAATACGTGGTTTACAGTTCTGACTCATGACTATGAGTAGCCATGTTAAGAGTTTGTTTTCATAGACTGGTTTTTAAGAGGTTTTTTTTTTTTTCCCTCTTAAAGCACACACACAATGAAGATGTAACATGAAGAATCTGCACCTTTCTTTGTAGAACATGCACATGTGTCAGCACCTTTCTACATGAAATGAGATTTGGAGGTCACTTGTTTTTTTAATCTTTTTGAGACAGGGTCTCCCTGTAGCCCCAGCTGGCCTGAACTCAGTATGTAGACCAGGCTGGCCTTGATCACACCGAGATCCTCCTGCTTCTGCCTCCTGAGTGCTGGTATTAAAGGCGTGTGCAACCACGCCCAGATATGGAGGTCACTTTTGAGGTACCTTATACAGATTGTAGAAAATTTTCAAATTAACAGTATTCAAATCTAACTTATTTGTCTGGGGAGTAGATGCATTGGTTGAAACTTTTAAATAGCTAAATATAGGAGTATGAATGAAAACACTCAATTGAAAGTGGAAAACGAGTTAAATTGGCAAATATGGTCTATCCAATAATCACATTTCTGATTTCCTTTGACTACACAGATTGAGTGATTAAGGCACTCTTCATTCATTCATTCATTCCCTCACTCATCCAAGAAGCACACAGACACAAGAAAGACCACTGAACTCACCTGGACTATAGACAAGGATATTTTTGGGGTCTCTCTTTTTTCACAGTCGGGGATGAAATGTAGGTTCCACCGCTGTCTCTGTCTGGCACATCTGGACTCTCTCTCAAATTACCTAAATAACTTGATAACTTTGGCTAAGACAGATTTAACCATCTGGGTCTCAACTTCCTAAACCATGGAATTTAGGGGGCTGACCCATTTCTATCTTTAAGATGCTATAATTTTCTAGTACCATCCATTGGCCATCTCAGCAAGGGCTCTCAGCCAGGGCTGGAAGCCATTGTGTTAGAAGACAGAGGAAAGATAGTAATGAACATTTCTTACCTTCAATCTTTCCCAGCGGTCTGAAAACACTGGTGAAAACAAATCCTTTCCAGTCACACTGCCATTGTGTAAAATGAAATAAGATTAAGTCCTGCCAGATCTGAGGATACTTTATCATGATAGCCTTCAGCCGGCATCGGGCAAAGCCAAGTGCACTTTGGGGCAGGAGCGGGGTGGTTCCTGGTTTTGAGGATAGAGAAGCCCTAACGGAAGATCAGACAGCAGTCCTTGTGCAAATGGAAGAGAGTAAACATTTTGCCTCTTAAGTTCATAAAACAGCAAGAGCAGAGCACAGCTCTGGTAGTAAGGAGCACCACAGCTAGGAGGACGAGGGGGTGAGGATGCCGGTGTGACACTGTGCGCCTGTGTCCATCAACTTTCCATTACCGTAACAAGACCCGGGACAGTCGACTTAGGAGGAGTAGACGTTGCTTTGACTAGGGTTTTGGAGATTCTGGTCCATGGCTGAGCAGACCTATTGCTTTTCAGCCTCTCAGGGAGGGTGGGTCACACATGTTCCTACCACAGCCTCTCAAGCACTGTTGTGGGGTGTGTGGCAGACCATACTTGTTTACATCATGGCCAGGAAAGAGGAAAAGGAAAAGCCTATGGTCTCAAACCCCTTTCAAAGGCACACCCCAATGATTTAAAACCTCCTACTTGACCCCAGTTCCTTAAGGTTCTACTGCCTTCAAATAGGGCCATCCTGGGGAACAAGCCTTTCATTAATAGGCCTTTGCAGACCACTCATCTGAACCCTATCAGAGGCCCTGCTGTACTGCAGATACATTTGGAATGTGCATGCTAACTACAAACTGGCTTCAAGCTGACCCCAAGCCTTCTGAGCTTCACTGTGGAACTACTAGGGGCTTCATATGAACCAGGGGGACTTGGGGGGGGGTCACTGTAGTCCTTGTTGTGTTGCTTCCATTGAAACTGAAATGTGCAAGGGTGGATTAGGAAAGCAATAGAGTTTATGTAATTTTTTTTCTCTTTCATGGGGTGCATAAGGCTGGCCTGCCTATGAGCCAGAGGTGGCCATCTTGCTGCAGCTCCCTACAGACAGGCAGAGCATGCATCTGGGCTGGGCAGGAATTAGAATCCACAGACCTCAAAGCACTGGGGCACACATGTACCCACCCCCACCCCTGCACACATGAATACATGCTAAGTAAATAAATGTAAATGAAACAATTATTTTAATTAATATCATAATTAAAATAAGACAATCTAGAAGGGATTATACAATTGAAAAGTAGAAGTCTTCACTCCTGCCCTTCTTATTCCGTTTCCACTCTTACTTCTAAGGAATCACCAGTCCAATGGTGTTTTATTTGTTTGTGGCAGGGTCTCATATAGCCCAGACTGACCTACAAGTCTGTGTGTAACTGAGCGTGACCATGAACTCCAGATCCTCCTCTGCCACCACTCAAGTGCTAGGATTGAAAGTCTTGTGCCACCACTCCCAGTTTATTGGTTTGAACAATTTGATTTAAATCTTTTACAACTTTTTGTTCTCGATATGCAAGTTTTTCCATTCCCGTAAGCACACATATTTCTGAAGGACTGTTTCGGGGGGATGGGGGGAGGGAGTTTGTTTTGTTTTTCTTTGTTGGCCTGTAGACTTTTTTTTTTTTGTCTTTTTGAGACAGGGTCTCCCTTTAGTCCCAGCTGGCCTGGACACCAGGCTGGCCTTGAACTGACAGAGATCTGGCTGCCTCTGCCTCCCAAGTGCTGGGATTAAAGGCATGTGCTACCATGCCCAGCAGCCTGTAGACTTTTAAAGGCAGTTTTGCTAGATATTACCAGGTACTTAACATGTTTCCCTTGATTCTGTGTGGAACAGGCACTTAATATGTTTCCTTTGATTCTGTGTGGAATTTCTTGAAAAGTTAGCTGAGAAGAGCATTTCTTGTAAAGTAGTGGTGTTGCTTTCCAGTGTGGCGTTATTCATATGACCGTCCCTCTCCTGGGGGACACAATGGCTGCCACAGTAGCAGTTTTCTCATTCTGTCCTTATGATAGGGCCAGTCTGTCACTGAGAGTTTTCTGTGTTTTCACTGCTTGAAGATCTTCGCCTTGTAGAGTGGCCCCCTCCAGCGTCCAGATGACCACCAGGCAGTTGTTGGGTTCTAACTAGTTCTTTTTATTTTTATTTCACTTGACTGTGTCTTTGAAGCATAAGCCTAGACATTTTTACTATTTCCTAATCAATATATTAAACTCTTAAATCTTGAGTCAATCATTTCCTTTCCTTGAGAATCTTCTTTTAAAAAATATTTATTTTTTATTTTATGTGTATTGCCTACATGTATGTAAATGCACGATGTTGTGTAATGCCCACAAAGGTCAGAAGAGGGTTTCAAATCCTCTGGCAAAGTTGTATGCTGCCACATGAGTGCTGGGAACCAAACCCTCGTCCTTTGTAAAAACAGCCATGCTCTTAACTGATGAGCCATCTCTACAGCCTCCCTAAGAATCTTCTATATTAAAAAAAAAAAAAGACCCACAATTGGCTTATATGAAAGGAAGTCCAGGGATCTGCAAAGCTGTGAGTCTTCTGTGACTTGCCTGTTTTCTATTTACTTTATTAATATTATTATAATTATATTATTATATGCGCATGTGGGTGGCCCGTGCCTCACGCACACACGTGAGGTCAGGGGGGGACAACTTGTTGGAATTTTTTTTCCTTCCCACCACATGGGTCCTAGTCAGTAGGCTTGGTGGCAAATGTCATTATCGGCTGAGTCATCTTACTGGCCCAATTGTCCTGTTCTTTTTTTTTAATATTTTATCTATTTATTTATGTGTATGAATGTATTGTCTGCATGTAGGTTTGTGCACCCATGTCATGCAATGCCGCGGAGGTCAGAAGAGGGTGTCGGATTCCCCTGGAACTGGAGTTCTCCTGGAATTGGAGTTACAGACGGTTCTCAGCCACCATGTGGGTGCTGGGGATTGAACCCGGGTCCTCTGTAAGAGCAGTCTGCGCTCTTAACTGCTAGGCCATCTCTCCAGACCCCACTTGCCTGTTTTTAACAAGAGTCACTTTGTTAAATTGAAATTGCTATCTGAAATTTGTTATTTGATTTTCTTTTTTATTTGGAGACATTAATACAGTGTGTGTGTGTGTGTGTGAGAGAGAGAGAGAGAGAGAGAGAGAGAGGGAGAGAGAGAGAGAGAGAGAGAGGAGACAGAGACAGAGACAGAGAGACAGATTTCTTATTTCTAGTTTTTAATTTTTGTTTTTTTTTAGTGCAACTTTTTTTTTTTTTTTTGAGACAGGGTCTCCCTGTAGCACCAGCTGTCCTGGAACTCACCATGTAGACCAAGCTGGTCTTGAACTCACAGAGATCTGCCTGCCTCTGCGTCCCAAGTGCTAGGATTAAAGGCGAGTTCCACCACACCCGGCCTAGTGCAACTTATTTTTAAATGACATAGTGATTGTACCTAATTTTGAGACTCAGTGCAACAGTGCAACACATACAGCTCATACAAAGCATGTCTGTACATTCAGAGCACTGCCGTGCGCTGTCCTGCTGGGCATGGCGGTACATGTCTGTACGCCCAGAGCTCAGGAGGTGGAGCCAGGAGGCTTGCAAGTTTGCGTTCAAAGCCAGCTGAGCTGCGTAGTGAGCATGCATAATGCTACATGTCTGTGTGTAATGATCAGACCAAGGCAAAATTGGCTTAATTAGTAGCTCAAGATTTTGCATTTCATTGTGTTAGAAATACTTTGAGTATTTGAATCTTGAGATCCTTCCTTCCTTCCTTCCCTCCTTCCTTTCCTCCTTTCTTCTTTTTCCTTTGTTATGTATATGTATATGTATGTATATGGGTGTGCGTGTGTGTTTGTGTGTGCATGCCCTTTGTGCATGTGAGTGCAACTGTACACATGCAGCAGAGCATGTGTGGAGGCAGAGGCCACCTCCAGGGCTGGTCCTCCCTTTCCGCCTTGTTTGTAGCTGGCCCACAGGTTTGCAGGGACTCCCTTGTCTCCACTTCCATGTCACCATAGGAGAGCTCGAATAGCAGGATCACACTACCGTGCTCACCTTTATGTGGTTCAGGAAATTCCCACTCACGTGCTCATCCTTTGCCCACTGGGCCATTTCTCTAGCACCTAGAAATTTTTTTTTAAGAATCTTTTAAATTAAACACAGAAGTTGTGAGATTCCACTAAGAATGGCTAAGTTGAGAGAAGAAAGATCTCAAGGACCCAATCCCTGTAGTCTGTGGAGGTGATTGATTCACTTAGGGTCCATCATAGGACTAGTCTGGAAGATTGCCCTCAGCTCAAATAATGGTCAAGGAATATGGGTTCTCCTATAGGACAATGGAATTGTATTGCTAAACACTCAGGAAGGCAAAAGTGTTTAATCTACTGAGTCATTCTTACATCCGGGAGAAAAGAGCTGTGAGTCTCACCACTGAAGGATGGTGGCCCCACCCGGCTGAAGCATGGGGACTGTACATTTCCTAAGGGCACATTTTTTGGCTCCCAGTCATCTACAAAACCACAGTTGCCTTTTAGAAATCAACTAGAATACCTTGTTTTTCCTTTCTTTATCTACAACTTACATACCTCACACACATGCCAGGGGCACTGGCATTTTTCTGGTTTCTCTTCTGATTATTGGTCTCTCCGGCCCTGGGACTTCTAAATCCTGTCAAGGAGGCATGTTGTTTTCATGACTTCTGTGACACCCCACATGCTGATGTTGAATAGACATTTTCGGTGTTGACTATGGAAGCAAACAGCTGGCGGAAGATCCAAGACATTTTGGTGTAATGAAGCCATTGGCTCTTTAGACTTCATGGAAGATGACACGTCTGTCTTTGTTCAGGAAGCGTTAGACTTAAAGTTTTCTCAGGTACTCTGTGGATGCAACTTGCCAAAGTAGCCACACTCCACAGATTCTTGCACACTGAGCATAGCCAATTCCTAGCACATGGTATCCGGATACAAGTTGGTATCTTGGACTTGTTCCTGGCCAGAACTATGCGAAGCTGCCAATTTTTGAGTTGAAATTCACGTGTGACACACTCACTGGTCTATAGAATGGATACTGCTTAGAGCACTATCGTGTGGTAATAGTCACCTTACCCACTGCATAGCTTCTGATGAACAGAAGCTCTGTCGAGCAGGGCTGTACTTTGAAGCTCTGTCGAGCAGGGCTGTACTTTGAGCACAGTTCTCACTCACAAATAGCTGTAGGGCACATAAGGCCTATCAGCTAACTTCTTATTGGTCACTGGGGAGGAAAGGCTCTGGGCTTGGGAGCCCTTGATGCCTGGATGAGAACCAAGTTGCTGCTTCTTACCCCTAATTGTTCATCGACAAATAAAACCTTCAGCTTCAGTGTTTAAAGCAGTATTGCCTACTGTGCAGGGTTATTTTCTGGCCAAGTGAAAAATGCACGTGGCTTTGCACACAGGAACCCCTAAATTTCTTTCCTGATTTGATCAGTTACTTTGTGGAGTCCTACAGTGCACCAGACAGTTTAGGTAAAAAAAAAAAAAATGTATTGAGGAATCTTTTCTCTTTGCCTAGAAGACCAACTAATTAAAATGAGGTGCAAACTAGAGTAAACATAGGAAAATGACAGTTTAAGAGTAGAGGCCAAGCAATCCCAGCACTTGAGAATCGGAGGCAAGAGGATCACAGGTCAAGGTCAGTCTCGTCTAGTCACGGATACATAGGGAGATCTTGTCTTGAAAAGCAGACCAAACCAATCAACCAAAGAAGAGAGAATGGAAAGCTGAGAAGGTATCATTTGATTTGGTCTTAAAAGATAAGTAGAAGGTAGGAAGGTAGGAGATAGCTGGGCATGGTGTTATGTGTCTGTCACCCAAAGCTTGGTAGACTGAGGAAGGAGGATTCCAAGTTTAAGGCCAGACTAGAGTGCATAGTGAGATCTTGTGAAAGAAAAACAAAGGAAAAGAGGGAGGGAGGGAGGGAGGGAGGGAGGAAGAAGAGGGGAGGGAGTCCAGGATTTGGAACAGCACAAAAGGACCATGTAATTGTAGATTTATGGGGTACGATTTGCAGAAGAGTAATCTGCTTCCATAATTGTGATTTATTGGTAAAGTGTGGGAAGCCTCTAGGCCTCACAGTGAATGACATCAGCAGTCGTCAGGTAGAGTTCTTAGAAGGCTCAATTAATAAATCTAAATCAAGCCCAAACTTCCCAGGCCAGAGGCAGCTCACTCCAGGTCTGCCATCAGAAGGGAGGAACTAATGAAAGGTTCTAAGGAAGCAGCCCGATTGTTCCAAATGGAAAAACCAAAACCATCAACAAAACACGCTCATCACGCTAATAGACCATCCTTCCTGGCACTCCATTGTGAATTGAGCATCAGGCTGCCCTGATACCCTGTGGGTGAGGGCAGGCTTGGTGGAGTGGTTCTGAAAGACGCCATCATGAAAGAGACCAAGAGGAGACAAAAGAAACGTTTTTTTTTTTTTTGGGGGGGGGTGTTCAGGCCTTTAATCCCAACACTTGAGATTAAACACTTGGGAGGCAAAGGCAGTTTCTGTGAGATCAAGGCCAGTCTGATCTACAGAGAAAATTTCTTGTCAGCTGGGGCTATAGGGAGATTCTGTCTCAAAACAAAGAAAACAAAACAAAGCAAAACAAAACAAAAATACACCAAACCAAACCAAAACAAATGAAAAAGGCTTTGAAAACAAACTGTGCTGTTCTCCCAAGGATCAAGCAGGGAGCGCTTCCTCATCCAGGCTGGGATGTGGGTCTCATTCACTCCTCTCGTTGTACCAGCATCTGACCTAGAATAGTAAGATGTCATGGTTAGGAATTACTTAGTTGCAAAGAACAGATGCCCATGAAGACTTGTACAAGGAAATCTTGGAGGTTTTTCTAGAGCTTGAGAGAAATTTCCCAGAACCAGGATTGCAGGTTACAGGCTTCACAGGGCCAGACTCATGGTAGGCAAAGACCATTTGGTTGGGCTATTCACAAGGCTTCCCTCCCTCCCTCCCTATCTCCCTCCCTCCCTCCCTTCCTCCAGCTTCAGCATTCAGCCTCAGGCAGGTCTCTCCTTGCACAGGGACAGCCCCTACCTTTCCTCACTCTACCTCCCTTCATGGAACCTCTTACATGCACCTTGGTATCACCAAGTGACTTGGTCCTGATTCTCTAACTGCAGTGGTACAATGGCACATTACAGGAAATGCCTGAATACAATCACTCTTAGCATCCATTAAAACCAAGAGTGAACCCAATCTGTTCTGAGAACTTGTGTCTTAAGATGGCTCTCAAAACTGTGCTCTCCAAAAAAGGCCTCGTTCTTTCTTTATTGAAACCATACATCAATGGAGAAAGAAAAGAATTTGTCTTATCAGGGAATTTGTCCTTTCTGATCCCTACTGACCTAGAATAGCACACACAATCATAAACAGATGTCATCAATCTAATGCCACCTATTTGCAATACAAATGGGTCAATCTGTTGCTTTCAACTAATATTTGCTGATTATGGTACTTGATATTCACAATACATACATGCGCATGTATGTACTGTGAATATCACACACATATTATTCCAGGTCAAGGGAAAAGAAGGGTCACAAGGGACTCGGTATAAGGTTAGGTTATAAGAGGAGCTCCAAGGTTTAGTAAGCTTGTGTTAAATGATCCTAAAACCAAGATTCACCTTTTAGTTACAAAGATAGGTAAAAATCATCCCCATATCTAACTATAATATTGATGTTTCCTAAATGAGACCTTTGACAGAATGACTGCTCCAGCTGGCTCAGTCTGGCCAGAATGTGGATGCTTGTCATACACAGCAGGTATACCAAATGAATCCACCATACAGTACGAGACCCAAAGATCTAGAATTTGTACCACTTGGCTCATCCCCTTCCAGCTCAGGATATTAGACCCGACTTTATCACCTTCAATCTATGACTTGACCTAAACTCTTCTTTCTATGATCAACACAATGTGTGGAAAGGGAGGGCCACATAGGCCAAGTTTTGCTGCTGGTTTTATCACTAGGAGCTGAGTGTCTTTGAACAACTATATTTCTAAAACTTATTTCCTCATCTATAAAATGGGGAGAAAATGTGCACCTCCCAGAGTATGATAGGGAGCAGTAGTGATGAAATACCTAAAGGTCTTCCAGCTGCACCTAACACATTACTGTCGTGTGTTCATGTCCTTCCTCTTTTATGACCACCCTTCCCACCTCTGGAGGATGCGAATGTTCCCACCTCTGGGAACAATTCTCAGGGCTGGCCCAGGCTTATTGCTCAGAATAATTGGGAATCCCTTTAACTGGCTGCATCAGAACTTTAAGGCAGAGGCTATGTTTTATTGGGATGGAGCCCATGCCTGGTTTCTTGGTGAGAGTGTTCCAGGGCCCCTCCTTCAGACACAAGGTAGGTTCTGGGCTTTTTATTATGATAAAAGATGTATAACACTTAATTATCTTCACCATTTAAAAGTATTCTGTTGTTGAATATCCATGATGCTGCAGTTACCTTTTGGCTACAGTGACTTGCCACCGTGAGCAATGGTTTGTGAGTATGAGTCTATGTGCAATTCGGGGAGCATATACTCACACTTAGGATTGGATCTTTGTGAGTTCAAGGCCAGACTGGTCTACAGAGTGAGTTCCAGAACAGCTGGGGCTATAGGGAGACCCTGTCTCAAAAAGACAAAAAAAAAAAAAGAATTGCTGGATCCTACACTCTTTTATTTCTAACTTATTAAGGAATTTCCCTACTATGCTCCACAGCAGCTGACCCACCAGCAGTACATCAACGTTCCAATTTCTTGGCACCTTTGACAGCCCTTGTTAGTTTCTGCTTTTTTATAGTCATTATTCTGAAGAAGAGGAGCATGAAGGTTCTGAGCAACTCTTCACTGAGTCAACTTTCAGCTCACTTGCTTCATTAGCACAGTGATAATAGTTGCAGTGTAACTGACTCCTGAAGTTATGTGGCCAGGGTTGAGCTGGGAGCCATAGACGGGCTGGGAGCCATAGCCAAGCTGGAAGTATGTGGAAACAGCCTAGTCCTCTGCAGTGGCAGGTCTTTCTTTGCTTGTCTCCCAAGCTAGGGTAGGAACCAGAGCTCACCCTGGTCCTCCTATGAACACATGCTGGGAGATCAGACTATCCCTAAGTCAGGTGGCCTTGAAATCTCCCCTTCCTGGTGCACACTGAAAATGGCGCATATTGAAAGGTGCAGTGATATGTCTGCCGGCTTTCTGGCTTGCTGGCTGCTCCTGCATTAGATAGTAAGCTTCATGAGCACAGGGCCCAGGTATCTTTTCTGGATCCTACCTGGTGCCTGGTTGACAGGTGATGATTAGTAAGTAGTTATTGAATAAATGATTCCTTCCCTCCCATTCATCTGGATCAGAGAGTCACAGGTCACAAGGACAAAACAGGACCAGATCTCTATGACCCTGAACTTCAAACCTGATCTTGAGTGTTTAGGACTTTGAGGGTTCCACGGGCTGATTGGGATCAATGAATCTGAACCTCAAACAAAAGCTAAGGGGCAGGGATGCACTAAACCACTCCTGACCTTGACCGAAAGCTTCGATCTTCTTAGTGGCAGGAGACTTCTTTGAATCTGTTTCTCCAGCTGTTAATAAGACCTTTCTCTGAAGGTTACAATAATAAGATTTTAGATGTTTGGATGTAAAATGGACGTCTCTCTTCATCCGACCTGGACTTGAAATGGATGTCTATTCTCATTCACCTCTTGAAGTCTGGCTCTTTGCACATTGGTGTGTGAAAAATTAGTGAGCAGGGTTAGGACTAAGGATGCAGGAAGCTTGTGGGTCAGTTGGGGATGGCTAGCTGAGCCTGCAAGCTGGGTCAGCAAAGATGTCCAGAGAGCCTAGCAGTTAAGAGCACCGACAGCTCTTACAGAGGACCCGGGTTCGATCCCCAGTACCCACATGGCGGCTGAGAACTGTCTGTAACTCCAATTCCAGGAGAACTCCAGTTCCAGGGGAATCCAAGACCCTCTTCTGACCTCTGCGGCATTGCAGGACACGGGTGCACAAACCTACATGCAGACAGTACATTCATACACATACAAAAATTAAAAAAAAAATTAAAAACAAATGATTAAATGTCAGTTTAATTTATTAAAAAAAAAGAAGAAAAGAAGTCCAGACTGGGTTTTCACTTTGTGTTAAAACAACCAATCAGCTCTGTGAAAACAGACCATTTTATTGATTTTGAAAAAAAACCCACTTTTGCGTGTGCCTATATAGAGAAATGTGTGGGAATAATCAAGCTGTGTCCTATGCATTAAGTAACCACTAGCCACATGTAGTTACCAATCCCTGAAGTGTGGCTGAGGATTGAAAATTTAATATTGATTGGACTTTATTTACATGGACGTAACTGTATGTGGTCACTGATAGTGACAGATGGCCACAGCTGCTGAGTCCAGATCTTATACCTGCTCATGGTGGTCAGTGCCTTTAGACCTCAGCAGGCTCATGTGAAAACTGGAGGGTGTGCTAGTCACTACCATACACAGTGCAGGTGTGAGGATTCCCACCAGAGCAGTGTGAACAGCAGGTACTGGGTGCTGACTGTTCCTGAGTCCTCTGTAGGCTTGGGCTGGATGGCCAGAGCAAGGAATCACTGTGCTTGCCCTGCCATGTGAATCCTCAAATTCTTGGAAAGGAAGTGTGATTTTATCTTCATTTTCTATGCAGGGGAGCTGGGCAGTGGCAGGGCAGGGTTTAACCAGGTTTCACATTGCCCTGGGCACTCACAGAATTCAGTGCAGGTTAGGAAACTGCACATATAGTCTGGGCCATTGACACTGAATCAAGTGAATATTCCTGCCCTCTCTGGAAGGATTGAGTTGTTCGGTGTAGTGAAGTCATTTGGATTTAGTTTGAAAGAGGAGATGGCCTAGCGGTTAAGAGCGCCTCTTACAGAGACCCAGGTTTGATTCCCCAGCACCCACATGGGGGGGGGCCGAGGCAGAGAACAGTCTGAAACTCCCAATTCCAGTGAGGAACTCCAGTTCCAGGGGAATGGTGCACAAACTTGCATGCAGACAGTACATTCATACACATACAGAAATAAATAAAAAATTAAATAAAAAAAATTAAAAAAAAGAAAGAGGAAGTTTACCAAGAGTAAAAGAACCTGAGAGGAGAAAGAGAGTGTGTGTGTGTGTGGGGGGGGGGAACAACCCCAATCTAACCCTCTTGAGCTGAGCTTGGCACAAGGTAATGAAACCCTTTATGACATGCTGTGATTCATAGGCCCAGAGGTGACACATCCTCAGCAAATGAGTTCCACTGATAATCAAGATTAGGCCATTTTATTAGCAGGAAATAAAACCCTAAATTATTGCACACAAAGTATTAAAGACTCATATTTTGTTTCACTGGTAGGGTGAGTCTTTATTTCATTTTATCTCTGATTTCTTGTTTATTACTGTCATCATCTTTTCATCCCAGTAGTAGTGCTTATAAATTAGAAGAAGATTTCATTATTTTTCCTTTAATGACTAATGTAGAAGGTTGTTTTTGCTCGCCTGACCTCATTGCCTGTCTCTGTCTTTTTTTGTTTTTGAGACGGGTTTTTTTTTTATTTTTGTTTGTTTTCTTTGTTTCAGACAGGGTTTCCCCGTAGCCCCAGCTAGCCTGGAACTCACTATGTGTAGACCAGGCTGGCCTCCAAGTCATAGAACTCCTCCTGCCTCTGCTTCCTGAGCTGGGATTAAAGGTTTGTGCCACCAACCTTTCTGTGGCTGTTACTGTGTTCTTCCAAACATGAGTCCTTCGGCAGGTGTGGCTGAGGGCTGTTTTGCCAGACAGCATGCTGGCTCTTTGGAGAGGTTAGGGAGCAAGCCAGGCTTGAACAAATCCTGCCAGCAAGCTATGTATAGTAGTCTATGCTGTAAACAGAGCCAGAGTGCGAGGAATCAAGTTTTCAGCCTGGAAAGTTGTCCTCATTCCCAGGTTCTCTTGCTGATGAGAGCTTGATAGCTGTTATGGACTCACACACCTTCAGACAATACACTCAAATACATAAATTAAATAAATAAATAGAAAAATTTTAAGTGTGTGCCTGTGGTATACACCTGTTTTTGCACACCCATGCCTCGGTGCCGGTGCTTGAACTAGCCTGTGGAGGCCACAGGGGGTGCTTGGGAGTCCTCTGTTCTTCCCCACCTTATTCTCTTGAGATGGTCTCACACTGAACCTGAAGCCTGAACTTTTTAGGCTAGCCTGGCAGCCACCAAGCCTCTGTGATCTTCCTGCCTCCCAACTCCCAGTGCCGGGGCTACAGGCCTATAGAGAAACAACTGTTTTTTACAAGGTTTTTGGGGATGTGAACTCAGGTTCTTATGCTTGTGCAGCAAGTGCTTTATCCAGCCTTATGATGAAGTCTTTTAGAGCTGGAGAAACTATTCTGTGTCAAGTGGGTTCAATACTTTGTTATAGGTCCCGTAGGATCCAGGCAGAGCTAGGACTCTAACACCTATCCTCTTCTGAGACTGTAGTAGTGAGTTGTTTCTTATGCATGACTGCATGCTTAAGTCTCAACCAGGTCTATGACAGGCCCCTCTACCCACTGTACTTTGGGCATGCTATTCTTTCCAGTAAAATACACCTTTTTAATTTTCTCTCTCCTACCATTGTGCTTCCTTTGGAAAACTCAACCCTGGGGCATCTGGCTTTACCAGCATCAGAACCTGGGCACTTAGAAGTGAAGCTGGTTTAGGATGGATAACTATTAGACAGAGTGGATTCTCCCAAAGAAATCAATACCAAAGCAGCCAAGCTGAGTTCCTGCTCCAACCTGAGTCTGGCAGTTTGCTGAGCTGGACACTGTTCCGCAGGTTGGCCTTAAGAGGAGAGTGCCTATGATGAGCGTTTCAGACTGTTAGGCTTTGCTGCGTTTTCCTTGGAGAACTGGGGGTTTGTTCAAGAGTTCGCATTGTGAAAGGGCATCTCAGAAGCCACTGGGACATGGGCTGCAGAAGGGGCAGGACCCAGCCTCGGTGTTCTCATTTATCTGTGTTATCAGCGACTGCCTCAGAAATACACAAAACAGTCTCTCTTTGAATAGTGGTTGCCACTTGGCCCAAATGCATTTCTCCTCTAACCTGTTTGGCTACATCTTTCTGGAGTATTGGGGTAGCCAGGTTGGAATTAAAAAGTCAGACATATCTTCAGAGAGGTTCCCCCCAAATCGATCCCCAAGATTTCTTTGAATTCCTAAGGTCTGAGGAGTCTCCTACTGCCCTCACAGTCGGCCCTGGGCCCTGGTTATTGTGGAATTACCCCATTCTTGTGGTTGCCAGGCTGGCTGCCAAGGAGGACAGTCACTGCCCACATGCCAGCTGCCCCAGGCAGCCACTGAGGTCTGGAATGGAGCCACGTGGGAGTTATTCCACCAGGGCTGTCTCCTGCTTCACCCTCACAGGTACTTCCTGTCTCTCAAGGCTCCAGGGCCTGGGAACACCCTTGGGGAATGCAGAGGGGAGATGTGCTCAGGCTCTAACACCCTAAAGGTTGTTGTTAGTCCAGAGCTGAGACCCAACACTGGGCACTTTGTAATCATTCTCTCATGAACTCATTAAGGCAACCCCAGTCATCACACTGCATACTAAGGAAGTCCAATTCACTCAAGTCATGGAAAATCTACTATGACAAGCACTCCCGGGGGAGGCAGAAATAACAATATTAATAAAATACAGCCCTGACCTCCAAGGAGTCACATTCTTTAAAAAAAAAAAAAAAGATGTATTATTTTAAACTGTGTGCCTCTGTGTCTTTGTGGGGGGTCTGTACCCTTGAATGTTAGTGCCTATGAAGGTCAGAGGTGTCAGATTCCTCTGGAGCTGAAGTTACTGGTGGTTGTGAGCTGCCCAATATGGGTTCTGGGAATTGAACTCAGGTCCTCTGCAAAAACAATATGTGCTCTTAACTACTGAGCTATCAAGAAATCGTATTCTTGTCTTAATCTCCCAACCTTTGAAACTGTGTTCTAACTGCAAGGTTGAAATTCTGGGTCCACCATTTAGTTGCTGTGTGACCTCTGATAAGCTCATGAACCTTGCTGTGTCTTGTCTTCATCTCAGAACTTACATGCTAGAATTTTGAAGATGAAGTCAGGTAATTCATGGGAAATGTTAGCAATAGTGACTAGCTCTGAGCAGGTAGGATATGTTAGCCGTGTGTACAGGCTTCAGAGATTCTGGAAGTTTTTAACAAAATAGGAGACGAAGTTCTTTGTGTTTGTTCATTTCTCAGAAGAAATGGGTTTTAACTTGAGGATCCAGAAACTTTTGGATGGGGGGGACAAGTTTAGACACAGAGCCAAACTTAGAGATTGTTTTTCTGTTTGTTTTATTTATTTATTTTTATTTTACCTGTATCTTTCCCTACATACATGTGTGCGTACCATGTGTGACCCTCAGAAGCCAGAAGAAAATGTCAGATCCCCTGGAACTGGAATTACAGGTGGTTGTGAGTCACCATGTGGATGTTGGGAACTGAACCCCAGTAGCAAATGTTTTCAACTGCTGAGCTATGAACTATATCCATCTCTCTAGCCACATAATTATTTTTTTTTTTGAGGCAGGATCTCATGTAGACCAGGCTGGCTTTGAACTTCCTCTGAAACCAAGGATGACTCTGAATTCTGTTCCTCCTGCCTCTACCTCCGGAGTGCTGCGATTACATACATGTTAATGCAGTGCTGGGGATCAAACCAAGGGCCTCAAGGAACTCAAGGTTCTCGTGTATGCTAGGCAAGCACTCTAACTAACTGGGCTCCATGCCCAGCCCCCAACATCTTGTTCATCTAATTTGCTTACTTACGGGGTGTTGAACACACTGCTCCTAATTCTTTGGGCCATACCAGGAAGACGCAGCAATGTAAAGCACTCGGGACTTGGGGGCACCCAAGACCCATGTACCACCGCACTATGTCATTTCATTGAAAGTCACTAGTTGATAACGCGCCAGGCCAGGGATCAGGACCTTATATACATAGAAATTGTCTATTTGTATACTTAATTTGTTTATTAAAAGGACAAACTGAGCAATAACTTAAAAAAAAAAAAAAAAAAAAAAAAAAAAACAAGTCTCACATCACTAATTGAGGTTTCCAGGTAATGAAATAAAAGTACAGAAAAATAAAGCAAGAACATACAGAGTAAGAATATAATAGTAAAAATTAATAAAAATAAAAGTAAAAAGATTGAATGAATGAACTAAATGTACCTCTCCTAACACTGGTAAAATAATGGATATTATTGCAAAGACTATCAGAGATGTAAAAGAAGTTCTAACCGCAGACACAATATTCATCAAAAACATAACAGGAGAAACACCTCATTCATATCACATCCATGTGCACTGCCATACACATGTTCACATTAACTTCCATGTAGGAATGAAGAAATAAAGGAGAACAACTGATTATCTTAGACAATTANTTGTTTTTTTTTTTTTGTCTGTTTGAGACAGGGTCTCCCTGTAGCCCCAGCTGTCCTGGAACTCACTCTGTAGACCAGGTTGGCCTTGAACTCGCAGAAGTCCACCTGGTAGGGGTTCTTATTAACAACTCCCACTGTTACTACTTAGATGTCAGTATTCTCCATTAAAAAAAATGGGCAATGTGTTTGTGTATAGACACAGAGGGACAATAACAGAGAAATTATTTCCTTCAGGAATTGACAGTTGGCTCTTGTGATTCTGAGTACTGGCATGTCTGAAGTTTGACCCAGGCAGGCAGTCTGAAAATGGTTGTGGCAATTAGTGTTGTCCTAAGTCTGGATTCTGTAGTGTGGGGAAAAGGCTAGAAACTCACATCCCAGTGTAGACAATCACTCACCGAGTCTGCCTTTCAAGGTAATCCAGAGGATTCTCAGTTGTGCTCAGTGGATAATTAAAGGTAACCAATGCAGGGTCTGACCAGTATGGTCCGTGCTTAGAAAAAGGCCTTATTCTGTGCAGACAGACAGGGACATGCAGTTCTCTGGCTCTGGGGCTGGCACACAGGTCGAGAGATGCCAGGAGACCTTTTCAGAGTTGGGCCAGAGGCAGCCACCACAAATCAGAAAACAGGAAGTGTCCTTAAGAATGCCTTCAGTCACAGTGCAAAGGGTTCTGCTTTTTGAGTGATTTGTTTTATTCTGGGATGAAAGTGCTCAATTCCTTCCCATAGGAAGGAGCAGGCATCTTGATAAAAGCAGAGGTGGCAGCCAGCCCACGTAGGTGATGGGCAGAAGGGAGAGGGCCTTTCCGGTGATTCGATCTGATGTCCAGGGACTGCAACTTTGACCTTTGGGGGGAGAAAAGAGGGAGAATCCACTGAATAGAATAAATATCTGCCTGTGGCTGCTGATAAGAAGAGAATTTATCCACTTTTTTTTTTTGGACTGGCATGTTTATGCTTTGAGAGTGGGACTCCAATAAATACGATGGATTCACGTTTTGCTACAAATCAGAACCTCCTCCTTGGAAGAGATCCAACTGGGTTTCTCCAGAAGGGAGGAGATAATGCCAGCTACTTTTCCTTGTTGGCTGGGGAGATGGGAGGGGGCATGAGTTAAACATAAGGTCTTCGAGTCAGACTCAACCTGCTTCGAGGCCCTTCTTCTAACTATGTGATCTTGGGTGGAGCCAATGAAATAAACCTGTAAAAGTCAGGAATGCCTGGCTTTCAGTGAGCCCAGTGTCCCACAAGGCATTGCCTTTCACCTCAGCATGCGACTAGTCTGGAATCTACTGGAAGTTCCAGGTGAACAGCTCCACCTGGCCTGTGGTCAGCCAGCTTCTGTTTGGACTCAGTGAGGTCCTTTGTTCTCAGCACACAACTGGATCATGTGTTGGGAGAGTTGTTGGGCAGCTTGGTTTTATTGGATTGTGAACTTCCGGAAGTCCTAAAGACTGATTTCTAGTGCCCTCCATCCTTCAGAGATTTACCAGCCCACGAAGCTTAGTGTGGAATCCAAGGCTTCACGGTGTGACCATAACCTTCCCACACAGGCCTTTACTTCCTTCAAGTCCTTGCTTCCCAGTAACTGGGCTGTGCAGTGTCCCCAGCCAGGACTGATTGATCCTTCCCCACCCACTGGCTAGCCAGCCCTCCCCACTGCCACTTCCTGAAGGGATCTTTTCATTTCATTTCAACTCCACCTCTTCATTTCACCTCTGCTCAGCTTTTTCTTCCTCTGTGAAGTCCTTCCTGGCACCCAGGCTTAAAGTCACCTTTCTTCCCTCTGAATTTGCATTTTCTGGATCCCTCTGATGACAGTTGAGGTCATTGTTCCCATATAAGTACCTATGAACACTAGAACCCCTGAGGGCTGGAGACACACACAGGAAGATTATTGTATATTTCCCGCAGTGTCCAGCTCAATGCCTGGTGTTACACACACACACACAAAGTATTTATTGGATGAAGGAATGAAGGAGTTGTTAACGTTTGCAGAAGACCTCACTCACAGGACCATTTCTCTGAGGTGGCATGGCCTGAGCTGGTTGTTCATGTCTCCTTATTTCCCTTCCTCCTGGAGGGACATTTAGAAAGGAAAGCCATTTGGACCACGTGATGCCCACTCAAGTGGAAAAGTTAATGCTTAGCAGAGTGAAGGCCATGACTCATGGCCTTGCTATGCTGAGGCCTTGGAAGAATGAAGTGGTTGGCTAGTCCTCCAGCCTGCTGTGTGCTAGGAGCAGAAGTTATGGGACACAAAGCCTAACAAAACCTACCATCTACATTCCACAGCAGCAGAGCGAAAACAATGGGCAGGCATGGTTCAAAGCGTGGCCACCAGTGTGCCCTTGCTTGGCTTCGAACCCAGGCCCTACCACTTATTGACCAACTGACTTTGAATTTGTTCTTGAACTTTGAGGTTTCCTTAACTGTGAAAGGGAATGACCACAGTAATTTGCACTGTTTCTAAGGAGATGAGATGATACTTTCAGACCCTTTGGCACTCAGTGGTGAGCTTTTATTTTGGTGAGCATTTGGGGACGGAGATTGGGGATCCTAAGAAAACTTGAGGCACTGGCCGAGTTCATTCCTTTTCTCCCCTAGGTAGGTGGACAGCCCGGGTTCAGATACAGAGAACGAGGTCTTAGGTCTGAAAAGGTGGGCCAGGGGTGACAGGAGCCCCCAATTCTCCACTGGTCCTAGAGAATGCTCCTCTCTGAATCCTCTTCTGTGGGTGAGTCTATAGTAAGAGGGCACCTGTTTAATTGTTAAGCTTTGGTGTCATCTTATCAAGCTTGGAGCAGTGCAAGCCTTAGAGGTCAAATCTGAGGTTTCAGTCAGGTCCTGCTGCCCATGTGGGCTTGGATCCTTTCATCATGTTCAAACCTCAGCATGCACCTCAGTGAAACAGCCATCCCGGCTTTGCAAAGGCTTCTTTCTGCAGCAAGCTGGAGACAGCCCTGGAGGTTCTGGGTGGCCTGGGTGGGGAATGCAAACCGGAACTGCACTCCAGTGGTTGACTCCCCTTCCTTCACTCCTTGGACACCCGTGGATGGGGAAAATGCTATTCTTTTTGGAAACCTGACTCAGCTGGTTCCCCAGTAGGCAGGGAAATGGGACAATGAGTGACACAGTGGGCTCTTGGGACTAAGTTCTGAGGGAATGAATGAGTGGTGTATGATCTTTAATTATTTCTAGTTGATTGAATCTCTTGCCTTTTTTTTAATTTGCAGATGAAAAGAAGAAAACCAAGAAAGTTGATAATGAGCTCAACCCTGTCTGGAATGAGGTGACTTTATTGCTTTTCAACTTTGTTTTAAAGGATAAGTTGTATCTGATAGTCCGCCCCCTCATTGGGCTTGGGGTTAATTCTCTCCTTTGGAAGAAAATCTCTACATGTCACCCCTATCCTTTCCAACTTCTTTCATGACCCCAAGAGATCAAAGGGGCTCAGGGATGGTCAGTACCCTGTGCCCATTTCCTGAACAGCAGGTTTGTATGGGCACAGCCTGGGCAGGAGGGAGGAAGGCTGAGTCCTAGACTAGGTCAGCAGGCCTGCCCTGTGACCTCTGCACTTCTTTGGTAATGTGGGGCACATCTGTAGTTCAACAGGGAGGATTAGAGCATCTCCTGGATAAAACATCTATGCATGCCATCAAGAATCATTTGCTACTTCATACATCTAGCTGAGTACTTACATTTACTGTTCTGTGAAAAAAATAATGAACCTTAACATAGAAATCTTCGAACTTCAGATAAACATTACAAAAGACACTCTGATCCCATTCTCTAGAAGCAAATAGTTAATATCTGTGTATCAACAAATGTTTTCACAATGAACATATTTAATAAAACATGATGCTTGAAGTACTAAGAAGCATCATAAATGCGTATAATTTCCTGTGCTACTCCTTATCCTGAGCATGTGCTGATATCATTCAACTCAAAAGTATTTTTATGGGACTAGAGAGATTTCTCAGTGGTTAAGAGTACTGGCTGCTCTTGAGGAGGACCCAGGCTCGGTTCCTGGCACCCATAAGGTGGCCAACAACCCTCTGTAACTCCAGTTCCAGGGGATCCAATGCCTACTTCTGACCTCCATGGGCATTGCACAACATGGGTGCACTTACATACATGTAGGCAATGCACTCATATCCATACAAATAAGATAACAAAATATTTTTAAAAGTACTTTAAGAACCACAAAATATTCTATCAAAGGGGTATAATGCAACTTATTTGTCCCCCCCCCCATTGTTGACTTTTGGTTTATTTTATCAGTGGCTCGGGGTTTAGTATTCTTACAGATAGATAAAATTTTCACTTTTCCCACTGAGAAAAATTTTCCCCATCTAAGTTTATAGAAGTTGACAATGCACCATTGTTTCTTTCAAAAGCTTCGTCAAACCTTCCTGAACCAAGCAATAGTGAGTACCTTTGTTATTTCCCCTGAGTCATGGGAAAGGCTTCCGTTACACCCGTGACAAATCCTTTGCCTCTTCCAACTTTCTATATGTCTAAATATGAGGTCCACCCACATTTGATCATCATTGGGGTAGAGGCGAAAAGTTTGATGTCTCCATGGGAAGCCCTGCTGGTCCATAGGTTGTGAGGGAGTCTACTCTCTGTAACTCAAAACACAGCCAGCTGTGAGAACCAGAGGCCTGCTGCTGGGCCCCTGTGCATCCCTAGTACCTGGCCCAGAGCTCCAAGAACAAAACAAAGCAAAACCACACTTATGTACATTTTCACTGCCTCATGATTTGAGTCATTCAACATGCCTCTCATTCCATGTGACCCAAGGAGAGAGATTTGTTGTCTTGTGAGGGCATTGCCCACCTTACTCCATTTTGCTTCCAACATGCCTTCATTTGCAAATGTAGTTATCAAGTAAACGTCCAAACTGCTGTTTTATAATTGAATGCAAACCCCAGTGAAACATCAACCCACACCCATTGAGAGTGTGGGTATGTTCTCATGTGAACTGTACGACAATTTCCATCTTAAGCCCACTATACAGAAGCTTGAAGCAATGTTTAATGTATTTAATCAATCTAAGACATCAGAGGTGCCATGGTATTTTTTTGCATTTATCAGTTGAAAGCAGTTTACTACATCAAAATGAAAAGCTCAGAAAAGCTGTCTGATAATGGCACTGAACACAGCGGGGCTTAAAGTAAAGGGTTAATGATGTTCAGTAGTAACAGCTAAGAGGGGCAGAGTCTAGGAATAACCACTGAAGAATACATTTTATCTTATTCACTAAACTATTGTGGTAGGTGTTAAGTTCATTTCTCTGACTCTGAGTCAGAGGTTTGATGACCCATCTACAGCCTCAAGACCTAGAAAACAGGAAGCCAGGAGTGGCCCGAGCATTCCCTGAATCTCAATATAGCCTGCTTTCTTACTACCCTAACTGTGATTCAGATGACTCCTGTTGAAGACTGAAGGCCATTCATGGTACTTGTGCATCCCATGCTCTTTTAACCACCTCTTTTGTTCCCACCACCTTTCTGTGAACAGATTTTGGAGTTTGACTTGAAGGGGTTACCACTGGACTCTTCATCGTCCCTTGAGATTGTTGTGAAAGATTTTGAGACGATTGGACAAAATAAGTAAGTCACTTGCAGAGGTTTTTCTCATTTTACATACTGTCTTACTAGTATATATTTTGTTGAATTATATAGTATAGCCCTTCAGATAACACTGTAGTACTTTTAATGCACTAGTATTTCAGTTCCTCATGAGCCATATTAAATGCAGCTATTCAGGAATGTTTTTCCATTGACTGAAGTATTCCAAGGAGATTGCCAACACCTAGCTGTTGCCCATCTGTCTCACGCCTTTGTAAAGTACACTTCTTACCGTGAGTTTTTTATCTGAACTGTAGCTGCATCGGCCATAATGAACATCCTCCATCTGATTATGTGTGGTCCATCTACGTCTCCTTCAACTTTTAGCTCCATTTCTAGTATCTCGTTTATTTTTTATACCCATCAGACCTGAACCAGATTGTTCGTTTTATTTTGTTTTCAAGTTTCAAATGGGAAGGACCCTGTTGGTATCCATGAGTCACTCACTGCCATCTGGATAGGGCTGGTTAGATAAGGGCGGGGGGAGGGGGTTTCCAAACGTCTATCCAAGGCAAGATGAAATTTGCCTCATTCCCAGAGTTGGTCTTGTAGATTCAGACCCAGTTTTAGGTTATTTATTCAGACTAACAAAGCCCTCTGATCCATGAATTCTTCTTCAGGTTTATAAGATGTCATTGTTCAGTGGAAGAACTGAAGCACTGAGCAATGACTACATTACTGACAGAGTTGGGAGGAAAAAGAGCCTGATGCTTAATTCCACACCAATCATAAGAAATGCCATGGCTTTCAGGGTATTCACTACATTTAAAAATGTTGAGGGGGCTGGAGAGATGGCTTGGCGGTTAAGAGTACCAACTGCTCTTGCAGAAGACCTGGGTTCGATTCCCAGCACCCACATGGCGGCTAAGAACCATCTTTAAGCAGGGCATGATGGCACATGCCTTTAATCCTAGCACTCGGGAGGCAGAGACAGGCAGATTTCTGTGAGTTCATGTCCAGCCTGGTCTACATAGTGAATTCCTGGGGCTACAGGGAGACCCTGTCTCAAAAAGACCAAAAAAAAAGTTAAGTCCTAGCTTTAGCACATTTGGCATAATCAGAAAGCTGCAGTATGCAGAAAGAGGGGCCCAGTGACCATGTGCCCTGGTTTCCTTGGTTACCGTCCCTGTACGAAGACTAGCAGTGCCTGTTTTGTTGTCAACTGTAGGTTGGTTTGGACAGTAAACTCTACAGTCAGTGCAGTCATTGGGATCTCTTGCTCCATAGTGCCAGAGACTTGATAGACATCTGCTGCCCAGAGAGTGCTTTGCTAAGGAGGGCCTGTGTGCCTGCGTGCCTGCGCATGTGCACGTGTGTTCACTAGTACATGCTCACAGGCACATGTGGAGGCCAGATGTTGACACAGGGTGCCTTCCTCAATTGCTTCTCCAATTTATTTACTCATTTATCTATTGGAGACAGACTCTCTCACTGAGGCTGGTGCTGATTAGTTAGGGTAGCTAGCCAGTGAGTCTTAGGATTCCCCTGTCTCTCCCCTGCAGTACTAGGGTTACAGTGTACCACCACTGCTTTTAATTGGGTTCTGGGCATCCAAACCCATGCTGCAGCCCAATAAGCATTTTTTTTTTTTTTTTTTTTTGGTCTTTTTCGGAGCAGGTCTCCCTGTAGCCCCAGCTGTCCTGAACTCACTCCGTAGACCAGGCGTGGCCTTGAACTCACAAGATCCGCCTGCCTCTGCCTCCCGAGTGCTAGGATTAAAGGCGTGCGCCACCACGCCCGGCTCACAATAAGCATTTTACCATCTCCCCAGCCCCAGGATTTTGGGCCTTTTAAAATGTACTCTGTCACTGACCCAGACCCCTTGTGATTGAAGTAGTTTTATTTAAATTATATAGATGCATTCTACAATAGTCTGTTCCTACCACTCTCTTAGGCTAAAAACCAATCTAGCTTTTAATTAAAAAAATTTTTAGTGTTTTTGACAAAATGTCTCAGGTAGCCAATGCTAGTGTCAAACTTTCTATGTAGCAGGAGATAAGCATGAACTTCTGATCTCTTTCTTACACTTCCCAAGTGCTGGGATTATAGGGATGCATCCACACACCAGGCTCCAAGCTGGCCTTTAAAGTCATGTTGCTTGGGTTTCCACCCTTGGGACTCTGGGCAGCTCTGCTGCTGTCTCTACAAGGATGCTATCACTGGTGGTCACCAGTGTGGCACTCCTCCCCGCAAACCCCAGGTCCCTGGCTCACGACCTGCGATAGCCACCATCCCTTCCCATCCAGCCAGCTACCTCTTCCCTGCACCACCTAGGCTGAAACCTAGGAAGGCAGCAACTGGTGCCAGCACTGCACAGCATCCAGCCCTCCAGGTCTGCCCAGCACTTCCGCTTCCCGGGAAACCAAGGTCACTTTGTGGCACTCCTACAGTCGCCTGGGTGTGACAGGACTCAAGTTTTTCCAAAGAATCCACTTGGACACTCCTTCGGCAATCCCAGTTGGCTGGGGTGGGGGGGTGCTGTTTAGCCCGTGCCCCTGTACCTGTGCTTCAGGTGGTCTTGGAGATCCCTACTCTCAAGACTCACACAAACCCACCTTTTTTTTTTTATTTATATATATATATATCTATATATATATACATATATATATATATATATTTTTTTTTTATCAAATCTAGACCCGTTGCTCCCTCCCCATCCCCCACCCCACCAGAGCTCCAGCATTCTGCCAAACATGTTTTTCACGCTTTCTCTCACTTTCTCATTATTCTCTATGGTGGAAGTTGACTGTTTTGTTGAGCAGAAGTTCACTGTTTCAGTCAGTTCTGTGATGCAGTCCTTTCTGTTGTTGTGATGTTGTTGTTTCCAATCTGCATCACTCCAACTGCTTTGGACAAAGCTCAAGGGGCCTGCCACAGAAATATCTTACACCTAGGTAACTGGCACTAGCATCCACAGATGAGGGATACAACTTCGTCGTTTGTTTTTCTGGGACTGTGTTACTTCACTCAGCATGATGTCCTCTAGCTCCAGCCATTTTCCTGCAAAGCTCAGTATGTCGTCTTTCTTATGCTGCATAGAACTCCATTGTGTAGATGTACCATTTTCTCTATCCACTCATCAGTTGAGGGGCATTTGGGTTGGTTCCAGCTCCTTGCTATTGTGAGAGAGCTGAATAAACATGGCCGTGCATGTATCTCTGCGCGTGGGGTGAGTCCTTGAGGTACATTGCCTAGGCAGTGGTAGCTGGGTTGGGTTGGCCAGTTCTTCATGTCTTCCAAGAGTCTCCCAACTGCTTTCCATGTTGCTGTACAGGTTTATCATTCCACCAGCAGTGGTTGTGTGTTCCCCTTTCCCCACAACCTCTCCCGCCCCTTTGGTATCATTTGTTTTTCTTGATCCTAGCAGCCATTATATGGAGTAAGATGATATCTTAAAGTGGTTTAGATGCCACTTTATCTTAATTAGTTAGTGATGTTAACACTTCTGAAGTGTTTTCTCAGACATCTCTAATTTCCTCACTTGTGAGCCCTGTTAATCGCTTTGCTCCATCTATTGAGTGGTCCATTTTGTTTACTTTCTTTCTTTGTTCTTCTGTTTTTTGAGCTAAATTTATATATATTTTTGGAAAATCATGCTTTGTCAGGATTTTCTTGCAGTGGAATGTTTCCTCCCATTCTGTGGGATTTTCTCTTCACTCCTTTGATTGTTTTCTATTGATGTACAGAAGCTTTTGAGTTTAAATGAGGTACCATTTGTCAATTTGTTGACCTTAATTCTGCGCAGCTGCTGTGAATGATTTAGGAAGTCTTTTCCTACCTTGTTTTTCTTCGTTTTGTTTTTTTTACATTTGTTCTTCTACAATTCAGAGTTGGGGTTTTTCACGATTGAGTCTTGTTGAATCCACGTGGAGTTGACTTTTTCTTCGGGCAAGACTGGTAGGGTTTTAATTGTTATCTTCTACAATGTGACCAGTTTTGGCCAAGCACCACTGTGCAAATGCTGTCTTTTCTCCATTGTGGCTTCTTGGCCCCCCGTGTCAACTATGAGGGTGGCTGAAATTGTCATGTGCTCAAGTTTGGATCTATATTTTGTTTCATTGGTCATGCGTTTGATGCCTGTTTTTTGTGCCAGTACCAGGCTGTTTTTATGACTATAGCCCTCTATACAGTTTGAGACAATATATAGAGATCCCCCCCTGTAGCTCTTTTCACTCAGGGTCGTTTTGGCTGATTTGGGGTCTTTTGTTTTTTCAAAAGAATTTAAAGCTTTTTTCCAGCCTGTGAAGAAACTGTTTGGGACTTTGATTGGATCTTTTGTTACAATCTATCAATGAAGTGATTTGGTAGAATGGACATTTTTGGTAACAATGTTAATTTCCCCAAATCCAGAGCATGGTAGGTTTTTTCATCTTCTGAATGTTTCTTCAATTTCTTTCTTTAATAGGTTTAAATTCTTTTTGTAGAGATCTTTGGTGTCCCCTTTTGGGTTAGGTTGTTCCCTAGTGTATTTTATTGTTTTTGCGGCTATTGTGCAGTGGGAAGGTACCTTTGGAATTCTTTCTTCTCACCGTTTCTTGTTCTTGGTGTAAGAGGCCATATGACTTTTTTTAGGTTTAACTTTTTTATCCTGCCACTTTGCTGACAAGCCTTGTTAATCATTTCTGAGTTTTCTGGTGAGTTTTTAGCACTCCTTAAGTAAACAACCATAAATCTCAGCACAGGGCATAGTTAGACTTTCCTCTTTTCAATTAGTACTCGATGTATCCTTCCTTTTGCCTTGATTGCGTCTAGAAAGTGTTTCCAAGACTATATAAATTGAGCGGAAAAGCAGTTGACAGGAGGGCAGCCTTCGGTTTCCTACCTTTAAGGGACAATGCTCTGTTGTTTCCCCATTTCGGATGTATTGGCTGTTGGGTTTCCTGTATATGGCTTTGATTACTATTGTAGGCAATGATCCCTCCAATCCAATTTCCCTCTAGGACTTTAAGATAATGAAGGGGATGCGGATTTTTTCAAAAGACTTTTTCAGCATCATTGGAGCATGATGGTGGTGGTTTTTGTGTTTCTTCCATTTATGTTGTTTGATGATGTTTATTGATTTTCATATGTTGAACCATCCCTGCATCTCTGGTATGAATCCAACTTGGTCATGATGGATGATCTTCTTGATGTGGGTCTGTATGCGATTTGCCAGTATCCTGTTTAGAATTTTGGCATCTGTGTTCATTAGGGAGATGGGTCTATACTTCTCCTTTTTAGTTGTATCTTTGCCTGGTTTTGGTCAAACCCACCTTTTATACCAGCTGGGAGGATGGCTTCGCCCCCACAGCCACACAAGTCAGTCGGGCCAAGGACAATGAAATCCAATCAAACAATCCGCCTGGCTGAAGCACCCAGCTCCTACCTGTGCTTTGGGTGGTCTTGGGAGATCCCCAATCTCAAGACTCACACAAACCCACCTTTTATACCAGCTGGGAGGACAACTTCATCTCCACAGCCACACAAGCCAATCAGGCCAAGGACAATGATATCCAATGAAATAATCCACCTGGCTGAAGCACCCAGCTCCTACCTGTGCTTCGGGTGGTCTTGGGAGATTCCCCGATCTCAAGACTTACACAAACCCACCCTTTGTACCAGCTGGGAGGACAACTCTGCCCCAATAGCCACACAAGGCAGTTGGGCCAAGTACAATGAAATCCAATCAAACAATCCACCTGGCTGAAGCACCCAGCTCCTACCTGTGCTTCGGGTGGTCTTGGGAGATCTCCTCAATTATTATTTTAGTTGTTCTATATAGATTAATATTTTAACTATCTCAATAATATGATGATATAAAATATTTTTTGGTCTCCCTGTGGCCCCAGCTGGCTTGGCACTCACTGTGTAGATCAGGTTGGTCTTGAACTCACAGAGATCCACCCACCTCTGCCTCCCCAGTGTCAGGATTAAAGGTGTGCACCACCATGCCTGGCTGGCTTTCAATAATTTAATAATAATGTGCCTCATTATAAATTCCTTTGTATTCACTGTGGTTAAGATCAGTAAAAACAAAAAGTCATGTTGATATATCAGGTTTGAACTATCATATGGATTTTAATCTCCCACCTCAACCTCCAGAAGAGAATTTTGATTCCCATATTTCAAAGCTGGAGGGAAATGGTTGGTGCAGCTTCATGGTAGCCTCTGACTGTTGGTGGTAGCAATCCCTTCTCTTCCTTGTGCTCCTCTTTCTGCAGATGGAGCCATGTTGGTATTCTAGGCAAACACTCTCCAATAGAAGTAGAGTGAGAGGTGAACATTTTCTAGTGGCTACACTAGCAAAATGAAAGTGAAGCCAAAGAAATTAATCTTTTTAATATTTTATGTGTGTGGGTGTCTGATCTGACTGTATGCACCCGTGTCATGCAATGCCTGCAGAGGTCAGAGGAGGGTGTTGGAGTCCCCTGGAACTGGAGTTATGGATGGTTGTTAGCTGCCATGTGGTCACTGGGAACTGAACCTGGGTCCTCTGCAAGAGTAGCCAGCGATCTTAACTGCTGAGCCATCTCTCCAGCCCCGAGGAGATTAATCTTAATATTTTTACCTCAGCGTATCCAAGATGGTATCATCGCAACACAAGATCAGTTTTTCTGAAATCATCCAGATAAGGCATGTGCAGTTTGAAATCTGGTCCATTTTCCATGTCTACATCTATGCCAACTGCCATGCGTGTGCACCGAGGGATGGAGAGTTCTGTGTCTCTGAATCTTGACATTTTTCTTCCTAATCTGAACAAACAAAATATAATAGGTCCTGCTGTAAGAGGTTCCTCCTGCATTTTTATTTCGTGCTTTTATTATTATTTTTAAATTTTTATTTACTTTCCATGTGCATGAATGTACTGTCTGCATGTAGGTCTGTGCATCCGTGTCGTGCAATGCCACAGAGGTCAGAAGAGGGCGTCGGATTTCCCCGGAACTGGAGTTAAAGACGGTTCTCAGCCACCATGTGGGTGCTGGGAATCGAACCCGGGTCCTCTGCAAGAGCAGTCGGAGCTCTTAACTGCTAGGCCATCTCTCCAGCCCCTGTTTTGTGCTTTTAAACAACATATTTGTGTATTGTGGCAGTGCTGGTTGTATGCAAAGCACCGTGTAGAGAGCTTGGGAAAACTTATAGTAGCTTCCTCTCTTCCCACCATCTGAGTCCCTGCCAACTCAGGTCAGTAGGCTTGGCAGCAAGCACCTTCATCCACCGAGCCATTTTGCCAGTCCTATTTTTGTTTTTTTGGCATAGTCTCATGTAATCCCGGCTGGTCTCTTATGCCTTATGTAACCAAGGATGACCCTGAACTTGTGGTCCTCCTGTCTCCAGCTCTCAAGTGCTAGGATTCAGGCATGCACTACTCTGCTCAGTTCTATGAGGCGCTGGGGATTGAACCCAGGGCTTTGTGCATGCTAGGCAAGCACTCTACCAATCGAGCTACATCCCCAGACCTTCTTGCTGACGTACTTGTTTCGATGCCTGCTGGGTAGGAGAACCAAAGGCGGACATGTTCACTGTGTATTATGATGACAGGCAAGCTGTTGAGCATGAACATTCTAGGTAATATATCAAGCTAGTCCTCAGTACTTTTCATCTCTTCCTCTCTTTCCCTTCTCCCTCCTGCTGATTCCTAGGCACCCAATGTCATCAAGCTTCAGGGCTCTCATGGGAGCACCATTTGGCCTGTCCTCCACCAAGCTATGCCTTGTACTCTCTGGCCATCCTCTTCCTTCCCCAGAGAAACTTGCCTGGCCTGTGGCCCTGTCCTTCGAAATCCTGTTTGAGGTGCTGTCTGGAAAACTCAGATGAATGAAGGGCCACGGACGGCTGGGAGCTTACCAGCCATCTTCCCACTAACACTAAATCTTTGCATGAGGCCAGTCACTTACCTGAAAGAATGAGCGAAATGGACTTCAGGGTCTAGGGCCCAGTCATGGGGGCAGGTGCCGTTAGTGAGACCAGCTCTCTGTCCAGAAGAGTTCTCTGTGTAGTTGTTTGCTGTCTTGAAAACCTGACTTGAGTCAGTTCGGCAATACACAGGGAAATGATTTGGCTCTGTTGCCCCTCCCCTTAGCCTAGTAGCATACCCCATTCATCCATGACTTTGGCTTTCTTTCCACTAAAAGATATGTGTACGTAGGTCAAAGTACCTGTACATTTTAGAGGGAAGAACAATCATTCAGGAATAAACTATACAAAGTATAGCTTGTACAAAGTATCTGCGTGTTTGGCTTTTCTGGTAGGGATCTGGCCTGGGGGGATCTGCTAGCTTCTCAGGATAAGACTGCTTCACAGGGTGGGGCTGAGGGTTTTCTACCAGCTTAAGAATGTCCTGTCTGCTGATTTGCCTGTTGCCAAGGAGACTGGCAGTGCAAATACAAGTCCTCATTTGGCATCTGCTTCTCTATTGCTTAGGGCCTGTCAGCAAACAATGCCAGGCAGCCCAGCTAGGCCTGTGCGAGGTGGCCACAACCACGGGGACTGTGGCACATCCCAGCACACTGCACTAGCACATCAGGGAAGGTGGCTCCTGCTGGGAGCCAGCTGGCTGTTGAGTGCTGCTGGCTGCCAGCCTTACTTTGCAGTCCAGCTATCCATGCAGACTGAATGAAGTGAGAGGAGAGCCGGGAAGCTCCTGCTTACAGGATGCCCATGAAGTGATATTTTTAGAAGTCCATTCTGAGATTTCAGAACAGAATGATTTTCCTAAGCAGAAGAGAGTTCCCCCTGCACACAGGCAACGGCTGGCCCTTCATAAGGGCTTATCAGGGGCAAGGGTTACACCGGCCTTATCCTAGTCATCCTTACAGACATCCAACAAAGCAGGGCTTCTTTTCCCTTTGAGAGGCTTAGTAATTTGCCTAAGGTCACTCAGCAGGCTTGAACTGCAGTCAACTAATTTACATCCAGCTTGTACGCTTGACATTTCTGTTACACTAGAAGCCTTGGGTCTATGGGAACCAAATTGTAGGTAGAATGATGTATTATTTCTTTCTTTTTTTTTTTTTTTTGTCTTTTCGAGACAGGGTCTCCCTGGAGCCCCAGCTGTCCTGGAACTCACTCTGTAGACCAGGCTGGCCTTGAACTCACAAAGATCCGCCTGCCTCTGCCTCCCAAGTGCTAGGATTAAAGGCGTGCGCCACCACGCCCGGCTTTTTGAGACAGGTTCTCCCTTTAGTCCCAGCTGGCCTGGAGCTCACTCTGTAGACCAGGCTGGCCTTGAACTCACAGAGATCTGCCTGCCTCTGCCTCCTGAGTGCTTGGATTAAAGGCAAGCACTACCACGCCTGGCTTAAAGACAGTTCTCAGCCGCCATGTGGTTGCTGGGAATCGAACCCAGGTTCTCTGGAAGAGCAGTCAGTGCTCTTAACTGCTGAGCCATCTCTCCAGCCCCGAAGTATTATTTCTTTGCTAAAATGGGAAGCAATTGTAGATTATTGTCTGCAGATATATTATTGTACCCCCCAAAAGTCCCACAAAACACAAAAATCCTCTCAAATTAAAGTGTTAGTGACTTTTCTGGGGTCTTCCTCAAATCGGTTTCTAGGCAGGCATTTTCATGGTGTTGAACACTAAGCTACTTACACTGGTCAGATGTTGTTTCACATCTCATGTGAGCTTTGCATGGACCTTGGGAAGAGGAGAGGAGACGAGTCTCATAGGGGTTAAGAGGACTCTGGTCCTTGGCATCCACTGGAGTTCCTAAGATATGGCCTAGTTCCTGGATGGGCAGGAACAAGGGAAATTGGCAGGTCCTCAGATGTGTGTGTATACATACATGCATGTCCACGCATGCCCATTCGACCAAGAAGTCCAGAAGGAAACAGTACCAAGTAGGGCTTCAGCAGCTACTGCTCACTCTGTCTGGGGCGCTCTTTCCCTCAAACTGCATATGTGAAATCTTGTCACTGGGCCTCAGCATCTCTGATCACTAAACCGTAGCAGGGGCTCTAGGCTATTCTGTTTCAAGGCCTTGCTTTACGCAGTTCTAGTCAGTGTTAAGTACAGTGGAGCTCTGTGTTAGCAAGCAGATGTTATGCCAGGTGGGCTTAGCTCAGCATCCAGCCCCATCTGCAAGGCTCTTGTCTAGTTGCTTATTCGTCTGTCCTCCCTGCTTTAGACTGTAAGCTCCATCTCTGCCTAGACTGATGCTGGAAACACGGAGAAACAATGAATAGTGACTGATTCGGATGATATTATTAGATGTGGACAGTGGATCCGTCTGTGTAGTTACATCCCACAGATTCAAGAAGGGAGATAAGTGCATGAGCACGGAAAGGAAGTTATAAACAAGATCCAAAGTGGCGAGTGAAAATGACGTCTGTGACACAATGACCATAATTATCTGTAAGAGCCCACGCAGTCAGGATTCCCTTCTTGTCCACATGTGTGTACTTGTATATGCAAAACCATACCCACAACACAGAGCAAAGTTAGCAACAGGGTCTGAATGTCTGTATTGTGTATAAGAAAACAGAAACCCTAGTGACAGACCTAGAAGGAAAGTTACCAGGTTCTTGCACCAGAGCAGTGAGCAAGGGTCCTGCTGCCTGATCCCGGGATTAGTCAGGATTTGGATCCACTGCTCACTAGTTGGGTAACTTCAGAAGTTTCTTTATCTTTATAATGGGAACTTAATACTTCCTCAGTAAAGGATAGACATAAGGGCAAATTTGAATGCTAAGGACAGTACTATGCCCACTCCACACGTCACTGTCTTATCCTCAGTTCCCGGATGCGGGAAACATGGCTCAGAGATGTTCACTGAATTGCTTAGTGTCATCTTGCTCTTTAAGTAGAAATACATGGAGTTAGTGTGTCTGTGTTACAATCCTCTTACAGAGTCCAGATCTGCCCCCTCTCTTTCTCTTGCCTGTGTGTGTGTGTGTGTGTGTGTGTGTTTGTGTGTGTGAGAGTGTGTACTAGGGTTGAGAGCCAGGGACAGCACAGTAAGCATAAATACACATGCAAACACACACACATCCACACGGGTTCTGTGGAATAGGAGTTGGAAAATGAAAAATGACAAGTTTATATTATAAAATAAACTAACTTCCTGGGAAGAGGGGTTCTTTTCGACTGGAGAAAAACATAAAGACGGTTTGGATGCACTACTGTTGTGCCACAAAGCTCCGTCGTAGAATGACTGATTTGGAATGACATTATTTTGAGGATGTTGAAGTAAAGTGTGCTGTTGCTTATAAGATTTTACTCTCTGGTATACAAAGACCTTGCCTTCCAGCCTTTAATCTTGTTATTTCTCTAAGGCTCCCTCCTGGGAATGACGTATATGTCTAGTCCTCTGACCTCTCCTGGGAGTGGTTGGTGAGAGGTCACAGCCCCAGGCTGCACAGGCTTTTCTGACTATAGTACATCAATCAGCTACAGGTGAGACTGTGCATTATGATCCCCAGTAAGGGTTTTTTTTTTTTTTCAGTAGAGCCATGCCATGTACCACTGCTCATGAGGAGATGAAACAATCATCTACTCACCCCAGACAGGGAACTGATGACAGACCAAAGTAAGGAGACCACCAAAGTCTAGCTTGGTGAAGCAATGAGTTTAGTTGCTTCCTTGCATGAATATGGGTGAGAGATTACTGATAGGGGCAGAAATGACTCACAGACAGCTGCATCACCAAAGCCCACCCAGCATGGGTAACAGCTCACAAAAGGAGGAAACTGGAGCGCACTCCACAACCTGCAGGCAGCTCAGTTGATCTGAGCCTCTTCCTGACAGCTGGGCTGGTCTCTGTCTGATCTCCTGATTTGAGAGTCTTCTAGCAGCATAGGTGCTCTCTCTCGGTAACCATTAAGGCTTATGTAAGTTTGAGGAGGGAAGGGCAGAGTGAATCTGGCCAGTTTCAGACACTTCCTGAAGCTTTTGAGTTGTTTACTTCCTGAGTGTAAGGAGCTTCCCGGAAGGATGGCAGGTTTCACTGCTCCTTCGAGCATCTTACATCTCCCTGAGCTCCCCTCTTAGAAGGTGTGTTTTAGCTGGAGGAAACAGCTACCCGATGAGCAGGAAGCCTATGAGAAAACCAGGGCTCTTAAGGATGAGTCTTTGGGTGCTAGAGAGGTGTTATGAATGTGCTATGTCAGAAATACAGATGAACACATCTGTGTCTTTCCACAGTGTCAGAATTTATTGAATAACAATATTCACAAGATATGGACATTTCATTGGCAATGATTTTCCAAATAGCCCTGCTTTCCTTGATCACCCTGACTGAAGCAAACAATTCTTTTATTCAAATCTTAATTACTAATATTGCCTCTCAGATCACAGGTTATATATACCACAGAATAAATGTCTATCTATCTAGCAATCTATTCATCTATCTATCTATCTATCATCTATCATCTATCTACTTCCATCAATCTGTACCTCTATCTATCTATCATCTATCTATCTATCTATCTATATCTATCTATCTATCTATCTATCTATCTATCTATCATCTATCTATCTATCTATCATCTATCTACTTCCATCAATCTGTACCTCTATCTATCTATCTATCTATCATCTATCTATCTATCATCTACCTATGGGTTATAAATGGCTACAAACAAGGCATTTCAAAGAGACCTGAGAGGTCAAAGCTGAGGAATTAATAAAAATGGAAAGGCTCTCTGGAGATGAGAGAGACTTAAACCTAGTTGCAGAAGAAGCTGGAGAAGCTATTGGCTAATGGCAGTAGAGCCAGGCTGCAGGTTCAGAGCTGAGCTGCAGCAGTGAGAAGGGAAGGGTAGGAGATCATCTGGGAGGATCGATGGTGAGATGGATGGTCAGGTGGATGGTCAGGTGGACAGTCAGGTTGATGGTCAGGTGGATTCAAGTAGGACCAAACAAACTGAAGCCCCTGAGCCATTTGGAAATTCTCTGCTATTAGTTCCTTAACCACACAGCAGGTGGTCAGATGACAGGTCGTTATCACAGTGTTAAGCATCCATCTATGGAATCCAGGTGAGAGGGTTATACCTTTTCCTTTGTCTGGTGTCTGATAAGTTCTTGGGCCTGGTTTTCCTGTTGTGATTTTAATATGCCCTCCTGCCCTTGCAGTCTCAAGGCACCCTGAGAAATTTATAGGCAGCATCCTTTCTTTTTAAAATTTTTACTTATTTTTTATATACATGAATGTATTGCCTGTGTGTGTGAGTGCATCCCTGTTGTGCACTGCCTGTGGCGGTCAGAAGAGGGAGTCAGATCCCCTGGAACTGGAGTTAAGGATGGCTGTTAGCTGCCATGTGGGTGCTGGGATTCAAACTCAGGTCCTCAAGGCAGCACCCTTTCTATTCCTAGGAAAAAATCATTTATCAGGATGGTATCAGACAGACAATGTCCACTCAGGTGCAGAGTCATCCTCCATGTTCAAAAGCCTCTCAGGACAGGGCACAGCCTGAACCACCATTTTAGCCAGTATGGAGTACCAAGTCAGAACACAACCTGATCTTGACAAGACACTGAACTGCAGGGCCTAGAAAGGTCAACAAAGCTCACTAGTAAAGTCCTGGGGCATCCATTGTGGTCTTGTGAGTAGGTCAGGGTGGACCACAGACCTGGAGAAAGATGAGCTAAGAGGCAAAAGAGAAAGACACTTCACATGAGAGTGGCTGTGAGGATATCACTTTTCTCAGGAGAAAAGCTTTATAATCTATAAAGAATTTGTAAAGTCATTGGACTATCTTCAACAGTATGTCAATTGCTTATTCATCCCACAAATGTTCACTAATGCATAATGTATGTCAGCAGTGGCTCAGGGCACTGGGGATACGCCAGGTCGGAGCAGAGGTCGGGGTAACAGCTCTGTGGCACCTGAGCACATGCTTGGCCTACACCGGGCCCTGGATTTGATTTTCAGCTCTGCAAACAAAATAAAGCAAAAGAAACAACAACTATCACTCCTACACATGCATCTGGATGGACCAGACCAGATAATAACCAAATAAATACACATAATATAGCAGCAGATGACTATAATCTAGGGAGAATTTAAGAATGGTGAAAGGAGGAAAAATATGAGTTGTGTATTAGTTTTGATGGAATTTTGTATAAAGATTTATTTATGGGACTCTTTTATAATGGAACATCTTATGAGACCCAGGGAGAATTCAGCTGCACTTGAAGTGTACCTCTGGTCAGATTCTCAAAATAAGTTATCTCTCAAACAGATTTGTGGTATGTGTGGCTTTGAAGGCAGGGAGAGAGCTATTTAACCAAAAGGATGGAGTTGAAGAACTTTATATAGTGGTTGTATAGAAATGGGTGTGGGTAGTTACAAAGGATTCATTTGTTTTTAATATTTATTTTATTTATTCATGTGCATATATGTGTGTTTCTGTGGGTGTGTACACACACACACACACACACACACACACACTCCAGGAGAGGGCACAGGTGGCTCTCTCCGATCCTCTACCTGTTTCTTTACGGCGAGGTCTTTACTTGGACTTGGGGCTCGTGTTTTCTTCACTGGGTTGGAAGCCAGCAAGCCCAGGCAATCTTCCTGTCTGCCGGTCTCAGAGCTAGGGTTACAGGCATTCGTGAGGATTCTCAGCTTGTCACGTGGGTGCTGGGATCTGAATTTTGGTCCTCATGATTGCCGAACAAATCCTCTCAACTGCTGAGTCGTCTCTCCAACTCCTTGTTTGTTTTTTGAGATAGGGTCTCCCCATGTAACCCTGGCTGACCAAACTCACCACAATCCTTTGCCTCAGCCTCTAGAGTGTTAGGATTACAGGTGTAAGCCTGTATACCATGCTTTTTCAATGAGTTCTTTCATGTTCATTCATGCCCACCTGTCCTGCCTCCTGCTTGATAAACCTGCCTTTTGAGGTTGAGCTTGGGCATACATCACTGCCCAAATTTGCCTGCAAGTATCCACCTGTGTTTTCCTTCATTTCCTTTTCTCCAGAATAGTGTCTGAAATAGTAACAAAAGCTGCCTTTTAAGTACTTGCCACCTCATTCTTTTAATCTCTATCTCAGGACTATTAGATAAGATTTTTCACTTCCATTTATAGTCAAGGAAACTGAGGCCTGGAGAAGTTAATCTGTGCGTAGGCTGTAGTACAGTTAAGTCCAAATCCGTCAGTGTTCTGTCTTACCAATCATTGTGCCGTGCTGTCCCCTTACCGCATAAGATCCACATATGTGAATGAATGAATGAATGAATGAATTTTTAAAAACTACTGCTCTGATTCTAATGTTGAGGGATTAGACAGCCGGAGCCACAGAACTCAGCTGACACAGCACAGAAGATAAGCATAGATTCAGACCCTTGAGCATGGTGATCAGGTGAAAGGAGCAAAAGAGCAGAGGACAGTCACTGAAAAGAACAGTACTGAGCTTCTTCCGCCCCCTCTTCGTAGTGGCAGAGCAGGCGACCCTTGTCTCCCCGAGCAGGACTTGGACTTCCATGAGGAAAGCTAGCTTTCCCTCAGCTCTTTCCTGGTGTTAAAGGGATACCGTTTGTGGCCAGAGGGGCTGGACAAAGCTGACAGTGGCTATAAGTCAAGAAGTCCCACCGCAGACTTCTGGCTAATCTTCCAAGACCAGGGTGCGGCATTTGTGGAAAGTGCGGGGAAGGTCTGTTCACTTCAGATCTGGGAACACTGTGGAGGAGCCATGTCTTGTTTTGTAAAAACCCATGACCCCTTTGGATGTCCAGGAAGGAAGCCTCAAGGGCCTCTAACAATCCTGATCTGGAGTGAGAACGGAAGGACACCTAGGTATTGATAGAGTCTGTCAAATAGTTTATTCTGGGAAATGCTTGGATTTCTATGTGTGTTTCTCAACTGTGACCCTGTATGGCTATATTGAATGGTTTATAAATACCACATGGCCCCTGCTCCCTGATTCCTCAATGACAGCTGCTTTTCCCAGGCTCACATAGAGAGTTCCTGGTCTAGATCATGGGTATAAGAATCGTCTCAATAGCTGGGTGTGATGGTACATGCCTTTAATCCATCCCAGCATTTGGGAGGCAGAGGCAGGCGGATCTCTGTAAGTTCAAGGGCAGCGTGGTCCACATAGCAAGCTCCAAGCCAGCTGGGACTAAAGGGAGACCCTATCTCAAAAAGACCACAAACACAGAAGAAAAGGACAGTAAGGAAAGACTTCCGGGTAATCACCACAGACAGCCTTAAGGTTCCCTGGCAGAACAATCTGTGGTAGAGGAGAGATGGTCTCAACACCCCACATAGCACAACCTCCTGGGAACTTGCAGCCAAAAAGCAGGGTGGGATCGGTGGATGGAAAATTCCCAAGAGGAGACATCAGGGATGGGGGGTTCTGGCTAAATCAACCTGACAGGATTCTTGCTGAAGGCAGGCCAAAGTGATCCCCATGCCATGGTCACACAGGGGGAAAAAGAGTCTGACCAGCTATCAAAAGTGACCCATCAGATATTAGGGGTGGGAGGACCTTGTAAAGTCAGCAGGGTTTTTTGTTAGATCTGAACTTTAGGAGGAAGTAGACAGACTGCCTCGGGGAAGGTTCCAGAGGCAACAGAAGTTTGGTTGTGCAAAGAATGTTTGTCTGCTGCCCTGCCGGTCTGGTTCACAGTAAGGGGTGTGCTTGGCATGTTACTGAACCTCAGGTTCTGGAAGAGCTTGATGGGCACTGGCCCAGAGGAGGGAGCAGTGTAGGGGGATCTACAGCTGTGCAGGCCTGGCCAACGTGACAGGCTCGGGCAGCTGAGAGCCTGGGCCTCAAAGAATGGGACAGACAGTGTGGTTACTTTTCAGATTTTCCGTGGGGACCTGGGAGCAACTTGGAGACATTTTTTGTTGTTGTTGTTGTTCTTAGTCTAATTGTGGACTAATTCTCCCATAGAGAATCGTCATCGGTGGCAGTTCACCATCCCTAGGGCCAGAAGCAGGGAGCATGTGGTATATTTTCCAGCCTTCAATAGATTTTTCCTTTCCTTCATGAAGGAATTTCTAATAAACCCTTCTCTAGCAGTCCCTGCGGGCTGTATCTCAGCTGCACAGAGGAAGGACTCAGTGTGCTGTGGGTACATGAATTTCCCTGATGAGGACCTCAGCCCAAGGCTCTTACTCACCACAGAGGCATGTGGCTGTTAGCATGTGGGGAGAACATTTCTATTCCTCTTTTTAAAAGGAGCTACACTGTTTCAAGAGAAGAAAACAGAAGAGGTTCTTAACCAGCACTGCAAAGCTAAGTGGACGAGGTTAGCATTTATCCCTTCATCTGCCAGGCGTAGCATCTAACTGCTAGGTCACTCCACTCCTTGCTGTTAGCTCCATGTCACACACAGAGACACGACTCAGAGCTTTATGGCAGTCACAGACTGAAGGAGTGCACCTGAGGTTTTCCTCATCTGGAACTTGTTAGTTCACAGGACCACGGAAGAGCCAAGGTCTTTGCATTTCTTTGACTTTTGGGACCCCGGCCCATCTGTCTTAGTGATGGGGGTGTTCCTAGGGAGACAGGGCCAAGCACCTCCGTGGGAGTCATTCAGTATCCTCTCGGCCTATTTATATTACAGTGTTCATAACAGGGAAGAAAAGAGGTCTTTGGTTCAGTGTCACCTCCTTTAAAGGAAATCAGAATGAGCTGTTCCTGCCCCGTGTGTAGGAAGGAGGAGGCTAAGTTATCTCTCTCCCACATTCTCACAGTGTTCTGTATCCAGGCAACATTCTGGAAAGCAGCCAGGCTGGCCAGCCCTGAGATTGCTGCAGGACTGGCTATAGGCGGTATTTTCCTCAGCTCGAAGCCAAAGGTCCCAGAAGTTGTATTTGTTTGCATTTTTTCTCAACTCAACTGAGCTATAAAAATATCTTTGAGATTTGTCTCTCCAGGCTTACATCAAAACACACTATCTTCTGTATGGCAGAGTACAGAAACTCAGGTGGGGGCATGGAAAGGGAAGTGACTCTAAATTTGATTGAGAAATGATGTATGATGTATGGAAAAAGTTTAATAACAATAAAAAGTAAATTAAAACAAAACAAAACAAAAGCCCCACTATCTTCACTTAAGAAAAAAAATCAGTTTTGTTTTACATGGCTCCGGCTCTCCCCAAGTGAACCATCAGACTTCTTTTTTTTTTTTTTTTTGTCTTTTTGAGACAGGGTCTCCCTGTAGTCCCAGCTGTCCTGGAACTCACTCTATAGACCAGGCTGGCCTTGAACTCACAAAGATCCACCTGCCTCTGCCTCCCAAGTGCTAGGATTAAAGGCGTGCGCCACCACGCCCGGCCCATCAGACTTCTAAAAGAAGGCATCAAGGCTGGATGTTATAATTGGGTGCTTTTACCTTTCTCCATTCCTGGAGAGCTGTTACTAGCCTTTCATGGGGAAGGAAATCCAGCAAACATTGGCTGAGTCGGAAGGGAAGTTATGAACAATTCAGCTGGACCACAGACGGTCAGCAGATGGACTTCATATTTTAGGCAAGCAGTTAGCTGCAAGTCCCTCCAGTCCCTACTGTATTATGTCAACTTTACTGTCTTTCACATTCTGCTGTTGACATTATGAACCAACACGGAGGCCGAAGCCTATATTATGAAGTCTCCAAAACAATTCTAGGAGATTTTACCCCCCTCCCACCACCATTAGAAATCAAGAAATTTGAGAGAAAAGAAACATTTACTATACGATTGTTTGCTAAATAGATCGCTATAGAACACATCACACATATAAACTCAGTCTGTGACATTCATTTGTTTGTCAATAACAAAGTGGCTTGAAGAGTCAGAAAGCTAGATAAGGCCTCAGAGAGAGCCAGGACTTATCGCTAGAACAAGAATCGTTCTCAACCTGGGGTGATTTCGCTTTCTGGTGACACTTGGCACTGTGGGGAGATGCATCTGTTGATCACAGCTAGGGGCTGTTCTTGATATGAGTGGGCGGAGGCCTGGGGTGCTGCTAAATGTCTGAGAAAGTGCAGGGCAGCCTCTCACAACAGAAAAGTTCATGGCTTCAAAATGTTGGTAGTGTGGAGGCCAAGAATGCAGGCCTGGCCCAGGCCAGGGCACTCTGCCTTCCACATGGCACCCTGCTTGTTCTCAGACTTGTTTACTGTTCACAGAGGCTCAGGTCACTCTGGCTCTATGTGGCTTAAGCAAAAACAAATCAGTATGTGTTCAAGTGTGTGATATCATTCTCTTAATCATAGACTCATGCTATGAATCAGAGACTGAAAAGAAGAAATTCTCCTTGTTTCCATGTCTTACAAGGCAAAATCACATTTAGACGAAAGCCAGATGATGCCTTTTTTTTAGTTTTTTTTATTTTAGTTTTTTTTTCCTTTTTTTGTTTAGTTTTCTAAAAGATTCTACAATATAAGAGCACAGTTGAGTTTTATTTATATTTTTTGACAGGATCTGGTCTAGGCTGGTTTAGAACTCACTATATAGCCCCAGGCTGGCCTTGAGCTGGCAATTCTCCTGCCTCAGCTTCCTGACTGCTGGGATTACCACCCCGTGCTACTACACTTACCTTCCAGATGGCTTTTTTTTTTTTTTGTAATGAGGAAGAGTACACTTTCATTCTTTGTGTGTGTGTTTGAATGCATGGTATCTGTGTATGATGTGTGTAGGGGGCGGGCACTTGCCACAGTGCACTTGTGGAGGTCAGAGGCCAGCTTTGGAGAGCCCTCTGCACTCTGTACTGAGGAAGGCTTCCTCTTGTTTGTGTTGCTCTTCTATGCACTCCGGGCTAGCTGGCCCACAAGCCTCTGGGCCATTCTCCTGTCCCTGCTTCTTATCTCGAAGTAGAAGCACTGCAATTGTACACTTCCACATCTGGCTTTTTACATGGATTTCTAGGACCCAATCTGGGTCATCAGGAGTGTACAATAAGCATTTTTTCTTTTTTTATTATTTTTATTATTATTAAACTTTTTCCGTAAGTCATACATCATTTCTTAATCGAATCTAGAGTCGCTTCCCTTTCCATGCCCCCCTCCCCACCTGAGTCCCTGCACTCTGCCATACATGTCCTGCATCTTTTTCTGAGTTTTCCAGAGTTTTTTTTTTTCAGTTCTTTTGATGTTGTTCTCTCCAACTTCTATTGCTACAGTATATATATATATGTATACATACATACATACATGCATACATACATACACATATCACTTGAATTGGAGGACTTTTTTTTTCCTAAAAGATGTCATGTTTTCCTTAAGGAAGTGCTCGAAGGTTCCTCCTTGGCAATCCCAAACAATCATCAATCCTGCACTTTTGCTCCACATTGCAGTCTTTCTCTCCCATGGTCCCCCAAATGAAGTCCAGTAAGCACGAGTCCTATCTTGATCCCCCCTGGGCGTGGTAGCATGCTTTTACTCCAAGCACTTGGGAGGCAGAGGCAGGTGGGTCTCTGTGAGACTGAGGCCAGCCTGGTCTACATTAAAAAAAAAGAAAGAAAAAAGAAAGAAAGAAGAAAGCGAAATTACTTATAGTTCACTTATGTACTTAATAGTCACCAATGTGTGTGCTGAGTCTATAGACTTGGACTCCATTCGGCCCTGTTTCTGAGGTCTGAGAATATTGCTATATCCCTGTCACTTCCAAAGTGGTGTGTCCACAGTGACATTAACTTTCACTTCCTGGTTTTTTTTTGTTTTGTTTTTTGGGTTTTTTTTTATGCTGGGAAGGACTGAAATCAAGACCTTGCCCCCTGAGGCAAGAGCACTACTCCAGACCACTTCCTAATTTTTAAAGAAATTCTACTTCACCGGGCGTGGTGGCGCACGCCTTTAATCCTAGCACTTGGGAGGCAGAGACAGGCGGATCTTTGTGAGTTCAAGGCCAGCCTGGTCTACAAGGTGAGTTCCAGGACAGCTGGGGCTACAGNAAAAAAAAAAAAAAAAAAAAAAAAAAAAAAAAAAAAAAAAAGAAATTCTACTTCATTCTAAGATAAAATAATTTTCCATAAAGTCATTTTTTTATTTATTTATTTATTTATTTATTTATTTATTTATTTATTTATTTATTTTTGTCTAGGAGCATAGAGTTACCTAAAAATAACCAACTATAGTTTCTTCAACCTATGTTGTTGTCGGGGCTTTTTTGGAGATAGAGCTTCACTATGTAAGCCAGGCTGGCCTTGAACTTTCGATCCCCTTCTTTCCCGAGTACTCCAATTTGGAGTGTGTACCACCATGCCTGGCTCACTTTGAGTTTTTTGACATTAAAAGAGTCTTTTCTTCATACAAAACCAATCTGCAAGCAGTTGTGCCCAAACCCACACAGCCCATGTGTCCCACCATCCAGCAGGGGAGGCCTGTGTGTTCAATCAAGTTGATCAAACGAGTGTCCAGACTATATTGCTGCAGTTTGAAGGATGAAGGATGCTTGTACTCATGAATTATCGCTTATTGTTAAAAATGAAAAAAAAAAACTGAGAGAAAGATGCAGGACAGTTATGGCAGAATGCATGATCTGGGATGGGGTGGGGTGGGGGGAAGGGAAAGGGAAATATGTCTGAACTGAATTGGAAAATGATGTATGAAATACACAAAGCATCGATAAAAAAATGAAAATTAAAAAAAAGAAAAAAAAGAAAAATTTTAAAATTGAAAATAAATAAATAAATAAATAAATAAATAAATAGTCTTTTCTGCCAGGTATGGTGGTTCCTGCCAGTGATCTTAGTACTCAGGAGGCAAACACAGAAGGATCATGAGTTTGAGACTACCCTAGGCTATAATAGTAGTCTACTACTTAGTGAAACCCAACCTCAGTACAACGCGGCAGACCATCGGAACAGGGCAATGAGTCGCTTTTGGCCTGGGGATGTGGCCCAGGGGTGCAGTCCTTGTACAGAACCATGCAGGGCCCTGAGTTCCATATCCAGAACCACAAACACACAAAAACTAAAATCTCTTCCATCACTCAAGGTTTTGGTGCTTAGTCTTCTATTTTTATGCTAAGGATTTTCTATTCTCTTACATCTGTTACTATGAGTCATTGCAAACACAGGCAAGATGTAAATGCTTTTGAAACATTCTTCTTATTTCTCAGTTCCTTTTCCAATCTACACACAGAGATGAAAACACCCGCCTCCTCCTTGCAAGCTCTGCAACTTTCTATCCCCTCCCCTACCCAAGTTTCAGGTTATATCCTTCAAGTTACAGGCAATTTTCCATTTTTTTCTTTCTTTCTTTTAAATATTTTTTATGTTGACTGTTGACTAGCTCCCTTTTAATGTGTATTCTATAAAACTTTTTTTTGGTCTTTTTGAGACAGGGTCTCCCTGTAGACCTCTCCCCAGTAGGCTTGGAACTCACCATGTAGATCAGGCTGGCCTCAATCTCAGAGATTTGTCTCCACCTCCAGAGTGCTGGAATTAAAGGAGTGCATCACCACTCCTAGCTCCATAAAAATCTTTAAATTAAGAAAATGTTTTTACTTTATGTGTATGAGTGTTTTGCATGCATGTATGTCAGTGCACCACATGTGTACAACCCCTGTGAAGGGCAGAAGAGGGTGTTGGATCCCTTGGAACTGAAGTTACAGGTGGTTGTTAGCGCCATGTGGGTGCTAGGAACTGAACCCTGGTACTCTGTAAGAGCAGCTAGTGCTCTTAACCACTACCCCTAAAAATCTTTTTTGAACATGTGCCTTAATTATATAAAAATTCCAGACATTCTTTCTCAGTATATGTAGACATATTCATTCTTTCCCTCATTTGACAAAGACCTTTTAAATACCTGCCATGCTCCAGGCATTGAGTTAGAATAGCGAGCAGAACAGGATAATGGTGCCTCTAAGGAGCTTCATGCCAGAGTCCCATGCCACATGCTTCTACCTGTCTTGCATAGTAGGAGACAGATGAGTGAATTAGAGAGACATGCAGTGATTCCAGGGACCAGGAAGAGAGAGCAACAATCACATCTGGATTGGAAAGCTGCTGCAGAGGGTGTCAGGAGCAAGTCAGTCCTGTCAGTAAGTCTTAAAGTAATGCTTCAAGAAGGTTGATTTAGGGAAATATTTTTACAGTGGGCAGTTTCTGGGTTCTTTTAAGTCCCTAGTACAGAGAACCGCCTTCCTGTCTTACTGAGGTTCCATCTGCATCTCTTTCTTCCTGGATTCTTTCATTTCCATGTACTTTATTCATGATCATAGGAAATTCTGTGGGTATTACAGTTTGACTTTGAATGACTTATTATCATGGTGAAGTGACATATGTATTCTGCTCATTGTGAAATACCCTGACTCACATCTACTTATGAGGTGATTTTAATGAGAATGTTACCAGAGTTGCTAGAGTAGAGCCCAGGCCCCAGCAACCCCAAGTTCAGCTCAGCCACCCATCCTCAGGAAGCCACTTAAAGAGACACATACGTACAGAGACACGTACATACAGAGACACGTACGTACCTGTGAAAAGCAGAAAAAGGAGGTTTATTTAATATGGCCACATTGGGAAGAAGAACAAATAAAGAGGTGTTATGACTCCTCCAACTCCATCTTTTGGGTCCTGATATGAGGTTTAAGTTGATTGATTGACTGATTGATTGATTGATTGATTGATTGATCTTTTTGAGACAGGGTCTCCCTTTAATCCCAGCTGGCCTGGAGCTCACTATGTAGACCAGGCTGGCCTTGAAGTCACAGAGATCCGCCTGCCTCTGCCTCCCGAGTGCCAGGATTAAACTTGTGCTCCACCATGCCCAGCCTAAGACAGTTCTTAGCTGCCATGTGGATGCTGGGGAATCGAACCCAGGTCCTCTGCAAGAGCAGTCAGTGCTCTTAACTGCTGAGCCATCTCTCCAGCCCTAAGGTTTAGGTTTAAATAGAAGACAAGAGCTATGCACAGCTGAGCAAGGTATGGTCACACCCATCATTGTCCCGTCAGTGCTTGGGCTCCAGTCTCTCACACAAGGTGGTCCGACAGTTGTCAGAACTGTGTGAAATCTCTTCGTGGGGAACAAGCTCTGCCTGGCACAAGGTTTTAATTTTCTTTCCCACAGTGTGAGACTCCTGGGGAAATTCCAGATTCTTGGGAAACATTATTTCAATGGTCTGATAGCCAAAGGGAAGGCACAGCGTCTCTTTAGAGCCTCTTCATTGCTGGCAGGACGGTTATAGGAACAGGTGAATGCGAGGGTGCTGGGTGTGGCTAGGGGTCCGTGGACACATGCCCTCACCTAGGCTGCTGAATGCTTGTTTGCCCTGCAGGTTAATTGGCACAGCAACCGTCTCCCTGAAGGACCTGACTGGAGACCAGAGCAGATCACTGCCCTACAAACTGATCTCGCTGCTGAATGAAAAGGGACAAGACACCGGGGTGAGCTTCTCCGTCCCTGGAAAGACGAGACATGCTAAAGCAAAAGCTCTTTCGGCAGAGTTTGGTTGATGATCAGCTCACTACACAAAAACAAAACGAAATTTTGGTTTGTGACAAATGAATCCACTCGCCAACAATCTGGGTCTTATCCTCTGTTTTCAGTCATAGAAGCAGCAAATTTGAGGTTTCATTTTCTGTAACAGCATTCCATAGAGCAAGCAGGACCCCTTTTGTATAGCTTTATGGCATCCACGTGGGCACCAGCAATTGAGTGGTTACCCTTGGCTCCAGGTATCAGCTACTCCAGGCAAATAGATGGAGTTCATGAATATGCCTTTCAGTATTGAGATGTTAATATCACAGCCTTTATAACCACATTGATGGCTGAATATTTTCTGATCCCAGACCCTCTATAATAATACATTTCATCTGACATAAGATCAGAATTCAAGACTGAACATGGTGACACAGTCTTTTAATTCCGGCGCTTGCAAGGCAAGCAGTCTCTGTGACTTCTCTGAGGCAGGTAAGTGTCTGTGAGTTCAAGGCCAACCTGGTCTACATAGTGTGACCCTGTCTAAAAAAAAAAATCAAAAGATCAGAATTCAAATATACTTTAAAAATTGACTTAAGTAGCCCAGGTTCAGATTTCATATGACTACTAAAAGTGTTTCTAAAGCTACTGTAGTCAGCCCATGATGCCATGACTTCTAGCCCTTCATTTTCCAACCAACTTATTTTCTTTGTGAGTCTGGTTCAAAGGAGAAAATTTCATACTAAGGGAGAAATGTAGGCAAGAAGGCAGGCTCGGCCTCTCAGTATCAGAGAATGTCAGTGTTGTTGCTCTGGGCTCTAAGACTGTTGATTATGAGTTAGTATGATCACAGCACATAGATTCAAAATGTCCTTAGACATTTGGCTACCCAAACCCCAACCAAGAGAAATGATGCCAAAATGGTATGTCCGTGATAAAATAAATTGTATTTACTTGTTTTATTTTATGTGTATGAGTGCATTGCCTGCATGAAGGTAGGTACACTCATAGTGTGCAGTGCCAGTGGAGGTCAGAAGAGGGCACTGGATCCCCTGGAACTGAAGGTACAGATGATTGTTTGCTGTCATGTGGGTGCTGGGAATCAAACCCAGATTTTCTGCAAGAGAAGCCAGTGCTCTTAACCTCAGAGCCCTCTCTCTAGCCCTTGATTGCTGTCTTTTTGTTTTGTTTTGTTTTAATGAAGCACAGAAGAGAACTCAGGTACTACTTTAAAACAGCAGAACTATTGTGGCCGAGTGGAATAAGAAATGTAAGGGCCCCAAATACTACCTCCAGGGATCCCTTAATCCATACTGGGGTCTTTAAGCACCCTTGGGAATTCTGAGACTGCCTGGACGTCATATGAAAAACGATGAACTAGGGACAAGCCTCCATGAGCTCTTCTGTTTTATTTATTTATTTATTTATTTATTTATTTATTTATTTATTTATTTATTTATTTATTTTTTTGTCTTTTCGAGACAGGGTCTCCCTGTAGCCCCAGCTGTCCTGGAACTCACTCTGTAGACCAGGCTGGCCATGAACTCACAAAGATCCGCCTGCCTCTGCCTCCCACGTACTAGGATTAAAGGCGTGCGCCACCACGCCCCTTCTCAGTTTTAAAAGTGAGAGTCTCTGTTGCGTTTCCTACCGAGTCCCTCGGTGCTCCAGCACGTGGCCTTCACACTGCGCCACGGTCTGTGAGGTGAGGAGCCCTAAGCGCTGCTCCTACAGTTGTTTACTTGCTGTGCCACTGTGGATTGACCCGTGGATTAAACTGTTCAGCATCCCCGGATCAGTAGTTCCAAGTCAGTCACCGCATATGCTGATCCAAAAGGAAGTGTTTGCTGATGAGCAAAGGAGGGAAAACCAGGGACGAAACAGACGTGTGCGTGCATGCGTATGTGAGAGTCCGAAACTGGGGCAAAAATCACAAAAGAAGTAGAGGACGCCTACTTAGATTTGAATTGCAGATAAGTAATGAATCACTTTTGGAGTAAATATGTCCTAAATAGTGGAATACCTCGTCCTGTATTTTATCTCCAACCTGGTGTGTGTATGTGTGTGTGGTGGGAGCATTGTCTGTGCAAAGGGCTCCCTTCATGGGCTGGAGAGATAGTTCAGCAGTTAAGAGTGCTTGCTGCTCTTCCAGAGGAGTTCAGTTCCCAGAACCCACACTGGGTATCTTACAAACACCTGTAACTCAAGCTCCAGGAGATTCAATGCCCTCTTCTGGCTTCTGTGGGAACTGGTACAAACACACACACACACACACACACACACACACACACACACACACAAATAATAATAATAATAAAGTAAATAAATAATAATAAATAAATATTTAAAAATAAATCTTGCTGGGCCTGGTGGTGCACGCCTTTAATCCTAGTACTTGGGAGGCAGAGGCAGGCGGATCTCTGTGAGTTCAAGGCCAAGCCTGGTCTACAGAGTGAGCTCCAGGCCAGCTGGGAATAAAGGGAGACCCTATCTCAAAATACCAAAAAAAATAAATAAATAAAATAAAATAAATCTTATAAAACAGGGTTCCCTTATTCTAAAGTGTGTTTTTCCACTTTAGGTATTTAAATGCCTTTCTTTTATGAAGTGATTATGATGGTCCATGGGTATGTTCTTGGAAAAATAAAAATTAGCAACCCTTTGTTAAGGTTGGTCATGTAGCTCAGTGGCAGAGCACTTGCTTAGTTCCCATTACCAGCACTGCAAAGAAACAAGAAAGAAAGAAAAAGAAAGAAAGAAAAGAAAGAAAGAAAGAAAGAAAGAAGAAAAAGTAACAATTTTGTTTATTTTTCCTAGCAAACCTTTTTGAAATCTTGTAGGTTCATGAAATGTATGAAAGTTCCCGAAGCTATGTTCTGAAATAATGTCTCACGTGGGAAATTTATCTAGGACTTTATGAGCAGGAATATATATATATTTTTTTTGGTGTTTTTGAGACAGGGTCTTCCTATAGCCCCAGCTGTCCTGGGAACTCAGTTTGTAGACCAGACTGGCCTTGAACTCACAAAGATCCTCCTGCCTCTGCATCCCAAGTGCTAGGATTAAAGGCGTACACCACCACACCCAGTGAGCAGGAATAATTTTATCTGCTGGGAGGAACTAACCTTCTTCCTAGTATAATGAAAGTTATGTAATATTTGTTTTCCTTTTCCCTTTGGGTTCTAGGTATCTTGAAATCACAGTTAAGGCAGAGGAGTGGCAAATATGTTTAACTTTATGATTTGTGTATTCATTTTCTCTTTTTTTTGAGACAGGGTCTCCCTATAGCCCCAGCTGGCCTGGAACTCACTCTGTAGACCAGGCTGGCCTTGAACTCACAGAGATCCACCTGCCTCTGCCTCCCATGTGCTAGGATTAAAGGTGTGTACCACCACACCCGGCTTCAAGACAGTTCTTAGCTGTCATGTGAGTGCTGGGAATTGAACCTGGGTCTTCTGCAAGAGCAGTCGGTGCTCTTAACTGCTGAGCCATCTCTCCAGCCTCTCATTTTTCTCTTTAACCAGACTCAATCTCCCTTTTTATCCTATCTTCTGACCACATTGCTATATATATTTTTGTTAGTTACTTAAAATTCTTTGTTGGAGAGAAATATAAAAATAAATCCCAGCAATTACTATTCATGAGCAACAAATGAATGATTCATGTTAAATGGGCGTCTGTGGCTGTGATCCTGTGAGCAGGGCCATCTTCACTGCAGGACAGCTACACATTCCCACTTGCTGCTTACAGCTTTACTCTAGTTAGTGAGATTGCCTTTGGCAACCCATGACAGGTGATGGCTTTCCCACTTAGCTTTGGCTCACCTAGGGGAGACAGAAACCTCTAGCATGTCATCACCCTTCCCATACTCCTAGTCTCCGTTCCCTGCCCCACCCTGCTAAGCCTCTTAGTCCTCTGAGCTGTTTTACTGTCTGTAACATTCTTTGCCCTGCCCTGATTTCTCTCTGAATGGATTCTTTCTACTCAGGCCACCATTGACTTGGTGATCGGCTATGACCCACCTTCAGCTCCACATCCAAATGATCCAAGTGGGACCAGTGCGCCGGCCACGGGAGGTAAGCTGATCCTTCTGAAGGTCCAACCCTCCACAAAGAGACTTCCCTGAGGAGAATCAGTGGTGATACCCAGAATCTCTAGAGGAAAACCAGCAGGCTGTCACAGGGCCATAGCTCCCTGCCCGCCAGACAGGTGCAATTGTTTGCAAAACACCCTTGTGGTAAAAGAGATGGTGAAATCGTTCCCATACTGTGCAATATGCACAGACTCCAGAATCATCGTGGGTTAACTTCAGCTTTGTGGTTTCTGCCCAATACAACGTCCCAGGTTGTGAGGTTCAAGAGCAGCTTTGCTCCTCAGCTCCCAAAGCAACGTGGGATATGTTCTCAGCCACCAGTTTCATGGGCTGGAGCTCTCTCTCTCTCTCTCTCTCTCTCTCTCTCTCTCTCTC